>CM041536.1:28993683-29136183 GCA_023238725.1 Scortum barcoo | reverse complement strand
AGCCAATTTAGGGTCTCTGCCTGGTTTTTGGGGTTCTTCTGTGCAAATGCCAAAGACACAACCTAATAAAATACAAACGGCATAAATACATTATAAAATCATTATCACCAATATCTTTTTTTTCTTGCTGCAAATGGTGTATTTCCAGAGGAATGAGCAAGAAACCTGTTCTGCAGTCCATGGCAGTGAGCAGGCCTCTCCAATAGCAGTCAGTCCCTCTTTGGCATTTCCACCACATTTAATGTCTCCAACCTTATCCACCAAGCCATCCAAAACCACACAGGCTGAAGTCTTTGAAAACTGTCCCCTCTGAGCTACAAGAGCCACGATGTGCAGCTTCATTTGCATCACCTACACAAGGAAAGAGGAGACCTCAACATTAGAATGGATGAATCCCAACCCCTTCTTGATATTACCTTGCTTTACTCAGTATTTATGGCAGTCATGATGGAAGACCAGAACATTTTCTATTATTTCTGCTCTGAAAATTGTGGAGAGAACGCTGAGGAGACATGAATACGATATACAAGATGAGCCATGACAAAAGTCTTTACGGGATGTCATGCATTTAAAACCTGCATTTACATACCAGGAATTTTACAACTACACCTATAGGCAAGGTAAAACCTATAACCCTTTTCCACTAGCATCATCTCAACTCGGCTCAACTCGACTCGGTTTTGTGGCAGGTACTTTTCTAGTACCTACTCGGCCAGGGTTCCAAGCGAGCTGAGTCGAGCCATCTCTGATCGTGTTCGTTGCGTTGTTGTTGACTCTTGTGATTTTGAGTCGCTCTCCTCCCGACTCATCTAGTGACGTCACGCCCTGGCCAATCAGTGGCCTGCCGTCTGCCTGATTGACATCACATTTTTCGGCTCGACTCAGCTCACTTGGAACCCCGGTCCGAGTAGGTACTAGAAAAAGTACCTGGTACCAGGTACTAACACGTAATGGAAAAGCGCGTAAAAACCGAGGCGAACCGAGCAGGTACTAGTGGAAAAGGGCCATATACAGTGTTACACTGAAACGTAGCTACATGAACAGATACTGGACTCCAACGCGACAGTCATTGGCTTCCACAAGATTTGAGCAGACAGAGACACCACTGTAAGTGGTAAGAAGGAAGGAGGGGGGCTTGTCATGCTTGTGAACTCCAGGTGGTGCCATCGCGAGCTTGTCTTTGTCAGAGTGTGTGTCTGTTCATTCTCCCCTAATTTTGCTGAGGTGAATGAACAATGTGAGTTAACAGTTTTTCAACAGGTTTGACTCCAGGACTTGCTTGAGGTTCTTGAAGATGTTTCACCTCATATCCAAGAGGCATCAACTATTCAAACACTTTAATATTACCTTGACCTGGATGATTCAGAACCTTAACAGATTTGCACAAAAGACAGTTACCTGGAAGTTGGTTTCCTTCCAGCCTGGTTTCTTGGCCAACATTCTGACTAAGGCTTGGCAAGGCATCTCCGCTTTATCCATGGTCTCAACAGCCTAGAAGCATACATGAATGCAGAGATTATATTAATAATTATTGTTGTATAACAGGTATAATAAAAAAGATGCAATGTTTTAAGTATACCATACTTAAAAGTAAATAGTGATAAGGTTCAATCAGTGGGTTTCATCAACATTACTACTTTCAAGACAAAAACTTACTTTGTTACTTTATAATATCTAAAGTACATTAAATATTTACTTTAATATGAAGTAGAGCTACAACTAATGATTCTTCTCATTATTGATTAACAGGCAAATTATTTTCTTGATTAAATTCTAAAAATAGTAATATCCAACAGCCTAAGGTATTGCATTAAAATTGGGAAATTGACTTTGGGTCTGATAATTAAAAGGGATTAACTTTATTTCCGTGTGAGGAAAATTTCTGGAACGTAGGTGCATCGATAATAGATAATACACAGATAAAAGCCATCATGGTAAAAAAAAAAAAAAACCTTAAAAAGTTTACCCTCTGGAACTCCTCCATACTAGCCAGTCTCTCTTTCCAGTTGGCTGAGTCCAGCTGCTGTAGACAGGAGGCTGGAAGTACACCTGCTGCCAGCTCCTCACACACCTCAGCCTAACATGATGATGACACAAACAAACACACACGCACACATTACAACAGCTACATACCCCGGCCCTAGTGGTTGAACAGTAGTTCAGGGGTCTGTTCCAGAAAGTGGGTTTAATGAAAACTCCTGAATTTGTTAACCGGTTCTCATAACTTTTTCCTTCATCTTTCTAACATCCTCTGGCCTAATTTCTAGTATTTCTAATGTTCTCAGTCCTGAGATAATTCTTTGCACTGTTCTTTTTTGCCAGCAGGAGTTTCCTTTACAACAGTGGCGACAACATATAAGGAAAGCTGTTTGAAAAGCGTCTCTTCAGGCCAGTCAACAAGAATGGTGGCGCGTGTACATGCAGCGGCTTTTCTTTTGTTTGTGTCTGTGGTGTTCTTTCGGTCGCCTGCAGCAGCAGTTGTTCTGCGGATGGGGGCTGGACTGTTGGAGATTGGGGAGAGTGCTTGCACCTGTGAGCGTTTCTGTTGCCAAGGAGACGGAGGAGGCATCGTAAAAAACAAAAGCTGGGCAAGAGGGGCGGCCTGTGTGCTAGGCTACAAGCTAACCCCACACAAAGCGGCTCTTCGTCAGGTCACTTGTCTACAAAATGGACGAGATGAAGCTGAGGATCGTCTCTGCAAAGATCAACAGCTGTGTGGCAATCATTACAGAGACCTGGCTGGATAACAACATCCCAGACGTGGCAGTGGAGCTAGCGGGGCGCTCTCTTCTCCGGGCAGACAGGACTGCAGCCTTAGAGAAACACAGAGGCGGAGCTGTCTACATATCACCGCGAGATAATGCTAAATTAGCAACAACAATCCAGAGGCTGCTGTGATCATGGCTGGACGTCGAGTTAAAGGCAGTTTTCCCCAAATTCCATTGACCCACCCCACAATGGTACATTGCTGCTACAACTTTAAATCTTTAGATATTTATGTACATATTACATATTTTTACATATATTTATGTTTAAATCTGGAAGTCACCAATCTTAATTTCGTTTTGTGAAAACATGACGACAATAAAGATTCTTGAATCAGAGTGCGTATACATTCCAACTCCCTTCCCCTCTTTATACTGTGCCCAACTGCTTGCCTTCAAAGCCTCTCCCCTCAGCGCTGCTCATGTAAATCGCTGTTCTCTCTTGCTTGGTTGCATCTGCTCCAAGTTAGCAATTGCATGGTGGAGCAGAGGTGCCAACCAACTCAGAGTTGATTAAACTAACTCAGATCAGCTGTTCTGAAACTGAAAACTAAAAGGTTGGACTTTTTCAGTTTTGAGTTTATTGAACCTGCTCTCTGGAAAAGACCCCTACCATCAATGTGGTTTTTGTTGTGTAATCAGAATAAAATGAAACACTTTTAATTTCCACACACAAACAATTCAAAAACACATCCATAAAGAAGTGCAGGAACTGGATTAAGTGCAATGGACCTTTAGGTGATTACTGCCGATAACATCTTCCAATCACCAAGCTAGACAAAATACCACTGTAAGGGGTGTGATTGGCCCAGAAAGAGGGGGGAAGAGTGTGTAATCCAAACCCAGTTTGGATTACGTAATATTGCCAGAGAGAGTGATTCATTGACCAGTTATTCCCTTAGAAGGATGGGTTGGAAGTAGTTGTTTACTAATGCGATGATAAACGCTGTTTTGAATTAAAAATGTTTGCTGTGAAAAGGATCTAGTCTCTATGGATGAAAAAAAAGGCTAAAATCAGAATGCTTGATTAAATTTTTTAACAAGACTGTTTTCATATTTTAAATCAGCTAGGAACTTTCATTTGTGGTCCACTCATGGTTGTCTGTTATAAAGACAACTACTCATAGCATGAATAGATCCAGAGTGAGTGGGACAAAATGACAAAAATGTAATTGCATCACTCAATTATAAGAAAGGTTGCATGTTTTATACATGATTTCCTCGATTGCTACATTTAAAATGAAACAACAACAGACCTTAGTCACACACAAAATCAAGTGTTAATCAGTGGTGATTTCAGCACTATATTAGACTCCACCTAAATTTGACTACAAGTATTCGGTTTTCAATTCTGGGATTTGAATTTCTTCCTGAGTGTAAAAAAAGTACCTGCATGTGTGGCAGACACTGAAAAACTGACAGTAGTCAGCAGAAAGTGTCCAAATAATTAGAAGTATTGTATTCTGTGCAAAAAGTGAAGGAAGACCTGATTTATGCAATGCCATGTCTCCTAACCATTCTTTAAAGCAGAGTTTGCCCAGACTTAAGTTCCACCTTAAGGATATCAACCACACTTACTGACAGTTCACTCTCTGTGAATTCTTTACTGTCAGGTATCTTCTTGGTTTTTCCACCAGCTGCAGCAGTTGGTTTCCCTCTCTTAGATGGACCTGCTGATGGCTGCTGGAAAATAAATACACAAAATACATTAAGTACAACTAAATTTAAAGTTGTTAAAGCCAATAAGTTCCTTCGGGCCATACTGCCCATAACCCAGGAAAATTAGGGCTTACAGATTTTTTTTAAATTGATATTATTATGTGTTTTCACAAAGTATACCCTGCTAGAAACAGAAGTTGGAGTCTTCTTGGATGGTGCAGAGGATTTGGATGGGGCTTCAGCAGGAGGGTGGGCTTTAGCTGCTGGCTTCTTGTCCCCCCCTCCACCACCACTTCCTCCGCCTGCACCCTTCTTCCCTCCAGGGAGCTCCACTTTATCAGCACATTCCTTTATCTATTGAACATATAAAACAAGGACGGTTGTTTAGTAGTTAATGACAAATATGAGAACCATCTCCTGGTTTGAATTTATCCAAGCCAATTAGATTTTCCTCTCTTCTACTGATCCTTACCTTATCCAGTTTAAGTTTATCCAAGTCGGTCAGGAAAGGGTTCACAGCTTTCTCTCCCACCACTTTCATTGCTGTTCCCAAAGCCTCAAAAGCAGCGTCACGCACTTCAGGAGCGGAGTCATTTACTTGCTTAAATAGTTAAAGAAAAGACAATGCATTTTTAAAAAGATGACATTTCAAAATGGGACTTAAGTGCCTTTCCACATTTAAGGATTTCATAGACCATTTGACATATGATAATATGCGTAAATGTCAGACAATATCACAGTACAGTATAAGAATCAGTGTCTGCAAGTGTCTACAATCATGAGCTTATGGATTTTAAAAACGTAGGACAGAAGAGTTATGTAGTTAATTGTTTTTATGTATGTTTTATTCAGTTGTTTATTTTTCACTGGACTGGGTTAAAATTTGTACTGAACATCCAAGCAAACTTAGGGACAATTTGCAGCGTGCCTTTATGTAAATCGTTGTTGCTGAATGAAAAGAAATTTCTTACACTAAAAGAATCTTAAACTTTCAAATACTAATATCTCAACTAGTGTTACATTTGGGGGGGTTGGGGAGAGAGACTGGGCCCCTACATGCAAACAGTTTCTTTTTTGCAAAAGTTCGATGATTTATCCATTTTTACCTCTCTTTAACATGGTTGACATGTCTCATTGACATTACAATTTCTTTTCTGTGAGAGACCTGGCCACAAAGGATAGTAGTGTAACATTTTCAGACACGACATTCACATTAAGAAAAATGTGCTGACAGTAAAATGCAATGCAACCAATACTAGTGAAGCCTGTAGACGGCTTCCCTTGTCGAAAACATTGCACAATAAATTAAAAATGGTTACTTTCCTGTTGGCAAATGTAACATCTCCTGACTAGTCCTAAACGTTCAGATGCATGTGCAATGTCTTCAAACACTCGAAGCTAGAAGTTAAAAAAAAATGTTACCAATAATTAAGGGGTTCTATAAAGCTGACGTGACACAATTGAGATATCAGCCAAGTACTTACAAGTTCTAATATTGGTAAATCATTTGTATGTGTTCATAAACCAAGAATGACTGCAAAAAAACCCAACATGACCGACCTCCTGTCCGGTATTATGTATAAGATGAGCCCATCAAATCCTATTAAATTTTAAACATTCAAACATCTTTATCCAACCCCTGTGTGTGTTTGGAGGCACTAAAGGGCTTGCTGGTCATGTCCAAGTCCAGTCACTAGTCACTGCAGAATTTTTAGGCCCTCACAGTGTTATGTAAATTGTAAACAAAATCAAATAGTAAGAATGCCAAAAATGAAACTTTAAAAATGTATAACTAAAAATTTATCTGGAGTGAAACTGTAGGATTGTGCAAGGTCCCATGTATTTAATAGAAGTTTTCACCTTAACTTTTTCAAAAAAATGCATGACATTAAGGGGGAAATGTCCTGAATTCTGGGTGAGTTGGCATGGAAAGACCTTGTAGTAATCATGTGTTTATTTTGGGTCACATACTACTCAGCAGACCATTTTGGGTTTCAAGCATGACAACACAGGGGGAAGATATAAACTATGGTGACCCTGTCTGTTTCCACCTGGTTATCTGAGGCTGATGCAGTGCTGAAATTAGGACGGGAAAGAGAAAGTCATTTTCTCTCAAGTAAAAACACAGAGGCTTATGGCAAACTGACAAAAGCAGTACAAAGCAGTTGACTAAAACAACAAGAAACTGTCAGCTGCTAGTGATGGAGACAGGAAACAAATGTGCATGGGGAAAGTACCTGTGGTTGAAGCTGCCCTGGTCAAGTGGATTAGCAATGCCCCCTAAATATTGTACACCAGTAAATAGCAAAGCTGTCCGTTTTGTTATTTCATATTCATACTATAATTACACAAATGTCAATTTGATAATAATCTGCATGAGAAGTTAAAAATAATAATTGACAGAACACATAAACAAACAACACCTTTGTTTATCGTCATGTACAATATTACCAATATAAAACAGTTGCAAAATTGTTAAGACATTTCCACCCGTGTACGTGTACCTTGATCAGAGAAGCACAAAATGGTTTGAGGACACTCTTGGGCAGCGTGGCCTGCGTGCAGTGTCTGAAGGAGCGGGCCAGAAACAGAGAGGCCTGTTGCTTAATGGAGGGGTTCTTATTGTCCATAACTGCCAAGATGTCCTCTGACAGGCTCTGGAGAGTGGTCTGAGAGGGGGGGGGGGCAAGAGACATCACTTTAAATATGACAAATTTAGAATATGCATAAGTCTCTGAAATGCATAAGAAACTTGTGTGGAGAGTCTGTAGAGTACTCTATAAATAAGAACAGTTTTTATGAGAGAAAAAAAAATACATGACGGTTTTCAGCATCTGTGTACAGTGATGTCAAGACAACTGAAGAAAGAGTGTTGAAGAAATGGCCAACCTTCATGTATTTCCAGTGTTCTGCAAGCCTGGTGGCATACCGAGGTTGGAAACGTATATATAATGGTTGGAAAGATTGGCAGCTACATCTGTTGTTTAAAGCATCAATGCACAATAGGGAGGACAGTATTCTTTACCCTCTTGGCGCATAGAGTGCCATTAAACAGTATAAATAAATAAATAAACAAACAAACAGCTGCCCGAACAGTAACAGAGATACTTTGTGATCTTTAGCAATACTATCGGGGGAAAGGTAAAAACCAAAAACTTAGACAGACTTTTCAGACAGCAAATACTTGAGGTTATGGCAATGAGGAAACTGCCATGGTTTACTGCTTAAGTTGGCCTAATCAACATTAGCCCAGCTTTGGGTCGAGACCACAAAGCTGGTGAGCACCGCAAAAGATGCTTGCCACCAGGTCTAACAACTTTTTCTGGGGGGAAACCATGGTTTGACTTTAGCAAGGTATGACCTCTAGCAAATGAAAATGGTAACTAGGGCTGCAACCATTTAATCAGTGACTGGTCTGCTTATTATTTTCCCCATTAATCAATGAATAATTTAGCATATAAAATACAAAACAGTGAAAAATGGTCATCACAGTGAGCTGACATGGACATTATTTATCACATCATTTATAAAACGGGTCATATATTAGTAAGTATAGTTGGGTATCATCTGGATTTTAATGATTATGAGGAGAACATTTACACACCTCATGTTTGTTGAAACTATATGAACAGACTATGAACTTTTGTTCAGTTCCTATCTGATTTCAATACGTGAAGTTAGGTATCTGTTGATACTCATATGGTATGAAATATTAAATACCTTATTTAGATAAATAAATAAAGCAAATCCAGGAAACACTGATCTATGTGTCAAAATTAAATTCTCCATAAATTTGTTATCAGAGTTAAAATTATAAAATTGTAATATGTTCATTTTACATTCATACATATTAAATACTCAAATAATACTTTCAAAGTTGCATTGTTTTCAGCAGTCATGATCCAAATGCTGGTCTCTGTGTTCAGATTCAGATAACCTTTATTAGTCCCACAGTGGGGAACATTCACATCGTAACAGCAGCGAGACACAGTGAAAATAAATAGTATGAAATCATACCTGTATATTGTACAGAGAGGATATGCCTGAGAATATACATATAAAATATATAATATTTGAGGTAGAAAGTAGTGTTGTGAGTGTTGCAGTTATTCTGCCAACATGGTGAGATGCAGCAGGTTCAGGTTACTGCTGGATACTCCCACCATGAGCTTGGCCAGTTTCTCCAGCTTGACGGCCAGAAGGGACAGTGGTAGCTGGCTTTGAAAAATGATCACATTCTTCGATGTGATGAAGGCAGACAGAGTGTGGGACCTGACTGGACTGGTGTATTACTATAACAATTTATAAAATTGTTTTATAAAAGACAGGGCAGCTGTATTTGTTGAGCTCTAAGCTGTTCCTACTGACTCATGGTGGACAGTTACCAAGTTTCCTGAGATTCATTTAATCACAGTACACAATTCTTCCATTACATTTGATCTTTCAAGTTTTACTGGCTGCTGCTCACTGCTCAGAAGCTGCTCGCTACTAAATATTTAATTAAAGACTACTTACAGTGAAGAAGATGGCATCAATAGTCTCTTGCAAGGCTTGAACAACCTGAGGTTTCTTCTCCTTGAACTTCTCCAGAACTGTTGGAACCACCTTAATACAAAGAGCTCTAATTCAGCATTAAGCAATAACTTTGAACTTTATTATGACTTTTAGTCATAATTGCTAAACTGCTAATATGTCCTGACAGTAATTCATGTGAGGTAATCTGTGAAACTTTCATGTGCTGACACAAATGTTTGACATTTGGAGACAATTTATTATAAAAAGCAACTTTAACTTACTTGTCCTGCATATGTTCCAAACTTCTTTCTGAGACCAGTTGCCAGCCCAGCCAGACATTTAGCTGCCATTGACACCAGCATCACATTGGCATCTTTCCCCACAACCTGAAACATAAAAACAGTCAGCGTACAATGTAGAGTATTAGATGCTCTTCAACCAAAGTCTCGTTTCACCAAACTTTACTTGTGGTGAGAACTTTTGACAACACTAGACAAGATGGCTGAATTGAAAACATGCAAGATACTTCAGTCTTTACCTTCTTTAGTGCTCTGACAAGGTCTCCATAATCTCCATTCTCTAGTTTGGGGTTCTTGGTCAGAGCCTCTACAGTCTCCAGAACTTCTTTCCTCTCCTGCCACTTTTTAGCTTCCTGTAGAACCATACAGAGCAAGGTCACATACTGTATCATATAGAAAAGCTTTCATTTTAGGAATTGCTTTAGTGCATGCGTATCATTTTCCAGTTAAAAGGGTTTCCGTAGTAGATTCTAAACTAATTCAACTGAGAAATTTGTCCTTGGATATTTTGAGAGGCTTTCTGAGATGAGGCTTAACGAGTTAACACAGACGGGTGACAAATTAAAGATGAAAAAACAAACAGTGTCTTAGTAAGGTGTTGGTCCACCATGTGCCTCCAGCACAGTTTCAGTGCTTCTTGGCAATTACTCCCCAAGTCTCTTAACTCTACTGGTAGGATGACCATCATTCTTCCCAAAGGTATTCCCTCATTTTGCTTTGATGATGGTGGTGGAGTACACTGTCTAACACATCACTCCAAAATATAGGTGTTCGATTTGATTTAGATGTGGTGACTGTGAAGGCCATAGCATGATTTATGTCATTTTCATTCTTATCAAACAATTCAGTGACCCCTCGAGTCTATGGATGGGTGCACTGTCATCCACTCCCATCAGGAAAGAAATGTTTCATCATAGGATGAAAGGTGATCACTGAGAACAACTTTGGATTGATTTGCAGTGACCCTTCACTCTAAGAGGACAAGTGGAGCCAGACATTGCAAAACTCCCCCACAGTATAACAGAGTGGCACTGTTATGGTTCAGGTCAAGCATTCAGGCCTGTACCATTCTCTTACTGTGCACCACATACGCACTCACCCACTTGTGATGAATGTGGTGAAGGATAACTATCTGACCATATCACTTTTTCCCAATTCTCTGTAGACCAGTGCCTAATTGATTCCTGCACCAGTGAACTTCCAAATATGCATTCTTTGTAACTGTTTTTGCTCGCACAGTCTGATCACATCCTGCAATGACGTTCTCAGTTACCTGAAGAACACCTCTTTATCTGTTTTTCACTACATAATCGCACTACTGCATGAGCATCACATTCATCAAATGTACCATATCAAAAACAATTTCCAACTTTGTTTATGGATGTCTTTCCCGTAGATCTTGATGCAGATGTCACTTGAGTCAATGTTAGTATTGAAACACTAGTCAGTTGAACAGTGGCATACTGTCATCAGAGCCCCAACGATGAGCCCTCTTTCCAAGCCACTTAAATCTTTTCTTCTTAGCATCTTGATATAAAAATCAGACTCAACTTAGTGAGCATTTTTATGACACAGAGCATGATTTGATATACCATACAGTGCACCTGTGTGGAAGCATCTACATTTGTTATGTTTCCCCCACTCCTTTATTCAGGTTTGTCCTTTTATTTATCACCCACCTGTATGCCGCTATGTCATGTTATTGAAGGTTTTTTTTTATTATTAAAATTAGACAGATTAGATAAACTTACTATTTTCTCAAAGAAGTCTTTAGGTATCTTGGATAGAATCTCCACCGATTCCAGCAGTTCATAAGGATCCACTGCTGCCACTGTTTTCTCCTCATCCTCTCCTAAAGGAGGAAAAGAAAAGGAGATGACACCAGACCATGACTCTAGAACTCCTCAATATCAAAAGGAAAGCAACAAAGCAAAATGTTGCATGTTAAAATCAGTTCGCACTTTGCTACCTTGTTAAACTTACCATCAGACTGATCTCCTCCTTGGGCTTGTTGTTGTTCAAACTTTGCCTTCAGGTCCTGCTGTGAGCGCAGGAACCTGGTTTGCTTGGGAGGAAATGAAGGCAGCTTCACCCACTCCTCCTCAAGCTCCTTCAACTGCAGGAATAAAGCAAAAGGGAATTGCTTAATTTAACTCAATTCTGAAAGCTGAATGTTAAAAGGTGGATGGGTATGTGCTACAATGAGTGTGTCCCACCTGCACAGAGTTAATGTTTTGCAGTGGAGGTCTCAGAGCATCTCTGATCCATTTGTAGATCTCTATAGCAATAAGCTTGGCTTCGTCTCTCACCGCCTTCTCTCGGGATTCAAACTGCTTGGGTAAAACCTTCACTACTGGCTTCAAGGTCATGATTTTAGAGCCAAACTCACTAGAAGATAACAGACCAAGAGGTGACAGAGAGTTAGTGTCACTGACAGCAGTTTGACAGTCCTGTCCCTGTGGACATAGACAATAGTGTTTCATCCAACATTAGCTAACATGTTCTTCCAACTCCCAGCCACTCCTTCCCCAGGGAAAGAACAGGTGGCATCTCCAGGGATGGATCTTCACTTAGTGGTTGAAGCAACTTCAGCCAGAGCAAACTCCAGGCAAAACCAACCAATCACAACAGACTCTGATGGAGCATCAATCCCTGTTATTGTACGGGTTGTGGGCAGATAGAGAGACAGTTTAAGCAACTGAAGCCTAAAGATGAAGCTCATTTCAGCTACATTATCCGCTGGGTAGCCTGTTAATCTGTCCCCTGGTGATCAATTAAGTTTTATTAATTTTTATTATATTACACAATTTATTTGTAGATTACATTTGAAATTTAGTTGGTTAGGGTTTGAAGTAGCTGAAAATGGATTTGCTGAAGTAAAGTAAAAGTATCTCAAAACTGTCCTTAAGTGTAGCAAATGAGTAAACATGCTTGGTAACTTTCCACCATCTGTTAGTGGGAGCAGTACTGTGGAATAAAACAAATAAATATGCAAATACATTAAATAATATATAATTCACTCAGCAGCTACCCTGGCAGTTACAGACAACCTTTAAGGTGGAATGTTTCCTGCCTGTCAGTCAATGCATGAGTTGATCAACACATAAATTCCAACATGACAATGTTTGTTTTGTATTGACTCTCTTGTCCAACAGACACTTTAGTGATGACTGGGTCTTCAAGCACTTAAAAATGTGTATGAATTTCAACACAATTATGTGAACCGAGAATATTTTACCCAGTGAGTGAGTGAGTGGTGATTGAGCTGCTTAAAGACTCTGTCTGCCTTAATCACTTTAATGGAAGTTTTCAAAGCCTGCTAATGCAAACCTACACGTCTGATGAGGTTCATTATGTTTCAGTGTAAACATAATCCATAGCCGATCAACTGGAGCACCCTCATATACCTAATGTACTGTGTAATGTATTTTTTTTATTTTTTTTTTTATTTGTTGAGATAGATTAAATAAAGTTGGTGTCCAAAAAATGTTCAGGAACCATTATTAGAGTCAATGTATCACAAAAGCAACATAGCTGTAATAACATTGGGGATGCTTACTTTCTATCTGCATTAAAATGAACAGAAAATTTGTCATGTTTATATTAAGAGTTTCTTGAATGTGGTCATTCTAATCCAGTAAAAAAAAAAAAAACACTGACCTGAGGGCCTTCCGAAGTGTCTCAATGCAGGCCACCACTATTTTCGGGTTCTTGTTGTCCAGTCCTTTGAGGAGCTCGTCTTGAACCACCTCAGCCTTTTCTATCTCGATGTACATCAGACAGATATCTGTACCTAGCTCCTTAGCCCGGGCCTTTGGCTGATTGAACACTTTGGTCACCACTCCTGACACCACCTCACCTGTCGTCCTGTAGCATAGTGCATAGATAAAAGCACAGCCTGTCAGACCACATGATGAAATTTATTTTTTATGTGAACATTTTTATCTTTACTACCAATCATGTTATATCACAGGCAGCTATGGGTGTAACAATATGTATCATCTTCAGGTATGCACCTTCCTCCGGTTGGTATTCCGTTGACCCAAGCAATTACTCTAATTACTCTCTCTCTCTCTCTACAAATGGAGTTGAACTCTTTATAGTATAGTTCTCCCCACGCATTCAGGCAGCCTCTCACTCTAGACTCACTGTGTCAGAGTAGTCACTAATGCCGTAGGAGTGTTTTACGTCGCAAATATGCAGCTGTGGCTGGTCGTAGAGAACACAGGACAAAAGCATATGGTCAGATTGTTTGAGCTCCATTACAATGTATCAAACCACGAATTCTGTGGACATTACAACCCCACAGACCGCTACTCAAGGAAGCCATTGTCAAGTACCAACAGTTATTCACAAGGTTAAAAAAAAAGACAATGACAAAAAGGGCACAGGAACATTTGCCTGCAGTTAGGAGTCAGATACTGTATGTGCACAGAGCATTTTATCGAAAGGTAAAGTAACTCAACGCCGTCTGGGGCGGCAGTAGGACTTGGCTTGGGAACCAGAGGGTCGCCGGTTCAAGTCCCCACAGACCAGTCTACATGGAGGTGGACTAGAGAGGTGCCAGTTCACCTCCTGAGCACTGCCGAGGTGCCCTTGAGCAAGGCACAGGCACACCTGAACCCCAAAACTTGCTCAAGGGGCGCTTACGGTGCAGCCCCCTCACTCTGGCATCTCTCCGCCAGCTTGCATGTGCATGTGTGTGTATTCCCTATGTATATGTAAAAATGTTTGTTAACAAAAAAAACAGAGTGAAAAATGTTAGTTTCCCCATGTGGGATAAATAAAGGATTAGCAAAATATAGGCTTTCCTGTAAATAACTTTAATTTACATACAGACTGACAGCGAGTAACTCAAGCACAGCGGCTGTAGCAACTAAATGTGAAAATTGAAGGGCGTTGCATCCCAAGACACCTTGGTCTGATGCGCTTACATTCTACATGAAAAACACAGCCCTCTCGCAAATTTGAATGGAGATGGGAGCAGATGCAGGGGTCTCAACAATGCAACAAAACACAGAATGGGCTGAGCCTCACTCAACTACTGCTGAAATGCGAAGTTATCCAGCAACGTACTGCGTTGGCCATCAAATACATCCAAGCGCACACAGCTAGCGGATTACTTTGTAATGTAAACACACGTGCTTATCATCTTGCAATCGCCATGACAAGAAATAGAATAGTTGCTGCCATGATGACTTACCAGAGTTGTAAATAGTTGCAAGTCTGTGAGGATTACAAAGTTATGCAGTGTTTGGGTGTAAGATAAGCCTTTAAACTAATAACCCGTTACCTCAACTGTATATACATGCCCCTATCAACACAGCCCTCTGTATCGCTTTGAGATAAGGCTGTTTGGGGCCTTTCTAATGCCAGACTTTTAAATAAGCTTTCATGTTAAATTCTTATTGAAACATTACTTACTTGCCAGCTACATGGGCATTCTCAATGAAGGCCAAAGCAGCCTCCAGGCCTTTAAGCTGAGCCACAGCATTAGAGTCAGTGACAAACTTCTTTATCAGCCCCAGGTACTTTCCCCACTCTGGATTCTTCTCATCTTCTATCCTCTGGAACAGCTTCAGAGCTTCTTCATAACCACTCAAACGTGCTTTCCACACCTGAAGAGCAGTCATCATAAAGAAAATGGTCAATAACAGAAAGAGGTACATAAAGTTAAAGTTAAATCAACTAGGGTCTGTCACACATATTTAGTCAAGCTTCCGTAGAATGTAAAGAGAGAGAGAAAGCAAAACTAGATGTAAATGGACAATTCTGTGGACATTACAACTCCACAGACAGCTATTTAAGGAAGCCATTGTCAAACATGACATTTGACATTGACAAAAAGGGCACAGGAACATTTGCCTGCAGTCAGGAATCAGATACTGTATGTGCACAGAGCATTTTATCGAAAGGTAAAGTAACTCAGCAGTTCTGTCTAATGGTGTGGTTCATTATTGTCTTCCTATCTGGAAGAGGCCTGTATAATCGCAGAGGATATGACTTGCATTCCTATTCTCCATTTGCCTTTTAAGTGTACAGCAGGCAAATTGATTGATCGCTATCTACGCAACTAATTCACCGATAGGTTGGAACTGTATGACACACAGTGTCAAAGAGCTGTGTTTGTAAATTCACTCCAGTAATGCTGTTGGCACAGAGCCACAGCAACTGCTTCAGCTGGAGACTTGAAGCTGAAAACACTCCATCCGTCCTTCAACTCTCTTGACAACCACTCACCCAAATCAACTTCATACTACTTTTATTATTGAGGACACAAGGAAGTGCAGTGTGCAGCGAGAAGCTGGTTGAAAGAGTGCTTCTAAATAGAGGTGCGAGTAGCAATACCAGAGGAAATCGACCTGTTCTGAACAGGAAAATGTTGAACAGACACTGCACCAGTGTTTACATGGCTTAAGGATGGCCTTCATTGAAATCAGAAATTACTGCAGGGCTGTTGTATTACTTCTAGCTAGGTATACCTAATAAACTGGAAACTGTCCATTTCTAGCAGGACAGTGTAGGTAGGACTGGCGCAAAATAAACTGCAGTGTGTTTGTGGTGAAGAAGAAGCAGGTCTTCCAGTCTAATGGTGTGGTTCATTATTGTGTCTTTCATAGTATTTGGATAACAACGGAGTTATACAGCACAGACAAATAAGATAAATAAGGCTTGAATATTGTCATAGACCTTTATAATACAAAAATAGTACTTGTTCATAGAAACGATTCACTGCTGAATCTTTTTAGGGAATTATTAGACAGTAAGTGAAATATAGCATATCACCAGCCTCATACTTTAACAATCGAAGCATGATTCTACAGAACTGAATAAAGCAGCCTAACAGGTGTCTAGCTGGGAGCCTGTTTTATACAAAGCCATTGTTTTGGAAACAAAGCTCAAGAAAAGTAGTGAGGCCACCACTATTTTCGGGTTCTTGTTGTCTTGTTGAAAAGGAAAAATCAATCATTATATACAACTAAAGAATCATATGATACTGTTTAGCTTCCTGTAGGGTTGACCAATATGTCACATAAATACTATCAATATTTTTGGGCTACACTCCAATGCTTAAAAATATGGGCGAGGACGAAAAATGACTTCAGTGGTAGGTTTAATACAGGAAACCTTGCACCCTGATGGAAATGCCATTTTCATGCACTTGTTCAGCCATAATTAAAATTAACCATAATTTTACATTAAAATACATAATACAAACCCTCCCCTTTACATTTTTTCTTTGAATCTGCATATTCCATGCTGCAGTGGACATATGCATGGTGGAGAAAGTACTAAAAACACAAAAAACAGAAATATAATAAAGAAATTACCTTAGGTGGGTGGTGGGGTATGTTGGGGGTATTAAAAACCTCAATCAGGGGGATAGGGGTAGAAACCTTTAGACACCTCACAATTCAATTATTAAATGATTATCGATGCATCTCAATTTTTGATTTTTACAGATGCCCCCCCACCATCGACACAAACAAATGTCCAAAATGTGTCCATAAACTAGTTTACCAGTAATATATAATTTTAATTCTCTCATTAGGTTTTTCTTTCAAGGACAAAGTATATGGGATGGGTGAGATGACAAACATTTTAAAAGAAAGACTTAATAGAGAGTGAACTGTTAAAATTAGTAAAGAATATAAGAGGACAAACATCAGTAAGTGAATCAGTCACCTTGTGTTCACACTTCTGGTCGATGGGAAGCTTCATCCACTCATTATCGTCCCCCATGGTGGCCACCCTAGAGTGGACTTCCCCAAAAGGTAATTAACTGGAAAACAACAACATTGTACACACAAAATTATATTTGGCACCTTCAATCTTAGATTAATTGCTGGAGGAATATGTGAACCCTAAAACTGTGTCAGAGATTCTGAAACAGGACTAAATCTTTGTCTCAACAAAACAGTCAAGTTAATACATATATTATCATAGAGAACATATTCTGCTGTATCTACACAGATAACCAGAAATGGATTTTTGAGGCCAGCATTATTTGAGAATAATGAAAGGCTCAGGCTCTATTGCTGGAAGACTGTCTGTCTCAAATCCCTTAAGAATTCTTCAATGATACTTAGTCAATTTCTGTCAATAACACACCAACTTGTGTAAAGTAAGTTCTTCATTTGTAATGTCACTCTTTTAGTCACATGCATTCACTCACTTCAACTTGTAAGCATAAGCATGTTACCATCTAATGCATATCCAGGCTGCTATGGATTCATATTTTAATATTGATCCACCCCAGCCTAGCAAATAGGCTCCAAGCCTCAAAAAAATACTGTCAGTCACTTTGAGACAAAACCTATAGTAGAGCTTTGGTTTGAGAAAGCACCAAACTACGTTAAAAGACACTACAACTAAAACCACCACTAAAAGACTCATCATATTAATTTGCCACCCAGGGGTAAACCCAAATAGAAATTTACACTGTTTCACATATATGACACGACGGAAGCAGAAACGCCAGAATTCTGAGTGAGTTTTTGAATTGCACAGAGGACTGACCACACGAGTTCCACTGAAATCAAAGCAAAATACTTGTAAATATATGTATACCAGCTCAGACATCCGTGAACATTCCATGGACATCTTCGTTACCCTCCGTGCATCAAGAACTAAACCACCCTTAAATACTCCGAGTCCAAATCGAACAATCAGCTAGCAAGCCATTCCGTTTAGGCTGAATGGTCACCATCTCAACAAACTTCGTTAGTTATTAACTAGTCAAACGACCGCCACCTTGTTAACTTAGCGATAATAGTGCCAGTTGCTACGTTAGCGCGTTAGCCCGCTCATTCTTGTTAAAGCCGCCTTAGAAAAATACAAAAGGTTCGCGTTAGAGAATGCAAATTACGTTCATTTTTAGCATGTGGAATAAGCGAAATAGGTTCCGTAAATGTTCATAACAATACGTTTTTGCTTGCAAGCGGTCGGTAGCCGCCTTAAGCTGCTTCGAAGAACGGCTATGAGCTAACGTTCAGTCAACGCCAACATAACCAGGCCTAACGACGCAGTTCACAGCGACAACTGGGGAAACACAACAACCTACCATGCTAGCTTAATCAAATACGAGTATTAACCAAAATAATACAATAATTTTGTATCACTGACATACCTGTTTGTCTCTTGAGGAGACAATACCCCGCTAGCCGTCTGATTCGACGAGAACGATAATGGGATCTATACGTTTAAGCGAAGCCGAGCTTTATGCAAGCGTTGCCAGTGCCGCCCGAAACAAAAACATAGCATCCGGTTCGAAATAAAACTGTAGCCTAGAAAGTTACTGGCTTAAAACAAAGTAATGTGTATTGTATGTTTTAGTTAATATCTTAACTAGACCAACATACACGCACAAAATACAAATACGCTATAATTCACTTTTCAACCTTCCATGCAATTGACACATTAAGCTCTTATTTTAAAAACAAATCAATACCCACTTCCGGTCGTATCACTGCTGTTTATGTCCAACTTGTTACTGCTTTTTGAAATATCTCCGAGGGTGGCGAGACAGGGAGGGGCGGAGGCTGGATCTGCTGACTACGTCATCTCTACGTTAGATCATAGACTTCATATATAGTCTCTTTGCATGAATCAAATACGGTCTAGAGTCTAGAGTGTATTTGACTCCAGCATTCTGTAGGAGTCTTTTCTGACATCTACATTTTACTTATTAGTGATAATTTTCACACATTTTCAATGTGTCACTAGACAAAGACATTGATTGGTTGCATTTGAATAATGGCCCGCCCCCAAGACGTTACATTTCTTTGCTGATTGGCCAACACATACACGGTGTTGCGTGTCCTCCCTTCAAACATATTATGCGTATAAGTTTATGCCTTTAATTACTCATTTCACTGATATTGAAAACAGGAAAACGTGTCAAAAATGAATATTTTCCCATTGTTTTCTAGGCTTTGAAAAGCAATAATAGTCGTGTTTCCTGTTGTCATATTTAAGTGGTTAATCAAATAAAATAGAAATAAAAAAAAATTAAACTAACATCCTTTTTTTTTTTTGTTACTTTCTTTTTTTTCTTCACTGCTGCATGTAGAAAATGAACAAGATGTTTGGCAGAGTTAAAGAGAATAGCACTGGAGGAAAAGATAAACTGAAAGACTGACGATGGAAATTGCTCCAGAAGATGGCAGTAATGCAATACCAGAGGTGCAAGCTTGGCTTAAACCTCAAAGAAGAAGTATACAGCCGGCTGTTTCCATGGGATCCCACCATATTGGGATAGTCATTAAAATCCTAAGGCTACAGATCTAAAATAGCTAAATTGTTCATATAGCTAGCTTTACATTTCGTCGATTAATCTGCATACATCATAATTTTGTTAATGTTCATTTCAATGTTATTCCCCGAAAGGACGACGAGAATGAGCCGTTTAAATTCTACTGTTACCGTTGACGAATACCTTTGTAGGTTCTGTGTTAGCTGTGCAGTTGAGGTCTTTGTTATCTCATTTTTGCGTTTTATCGTCTATTTACTACTCTCATCACAATCAATATATCGTTGATGAAATGACCACCGGCTAAGTAATGGAGTTTTCAGTACCTTCAATAGAGCCTGTGTGACTGTGTGTTTGTTCTTCTTACAGCGGACAGTAGTGTGTTGTTTTACCTGACTGATGCAGTGACCCAGCTGCTGGAACATAAAGAGGAATACACCCAGTTTGGGGTGATCCGCTACTTTGCTGAATAGTATGTTACACACAACATACATCCAGGCACATATCTAGCTACATGCATAGCTAATAAGGTTCTTCCGTAGTTTTTTGCGTCGTTTTGTAATCTTTGTGTGTTTGTAGTTTTAGCAGTGTGAAGAACAGTAACCACATCCTCTTCAGAGAGTACAACTACATCAGAGCCACTCCTCATAACAGAGTCTCATTCATCAGAGTCTTCTGGAGATGCTACAGACAGATTGGCAAGAGTGGAGGTGAGTGACAGTCAGAAATAATTAGAATAGAGCCTTTTCTGTTTGATGATAGTTACATAGTTATAGTCATTGCATAAATTACCCTTTTTAACATTAGGCTAGGTTGATGTTATAACATAAGGCTCACTTAAAAACTGTACTGTCACAAGATATTAATTTATTCACTTGCAAAATGTTTTTGACTTGACTGGATGGTTTGACTGTCTTTAGCATTCAGTTACTGGTTCACTGATGCATATTCTGTGAATTCTGTCTTTTCATATCCCAGATTTACTGTCCGTGCTGGAGTACAGGTCTTTGTTGCAGTTACTGTGTCCAGATTTCCCAGTGGAGATGGTGCAAAGTGCCGCCAGGTCTGTATAATAACACAATATGCTGTTTCCCTTTTTTCTTAAAAAAGAAAAAGAAAAGTATATTTCCAAATATAAACAGTCACCATTATATACATTCCCTGTATCAATAAAACGATCCACAATTGTAAGAAGAAAGCAAAGCAAAAGAGAAAAACAAAACAAAACACAACTTACAACAACATAATACATTAACCCACATATAAAACAAACACAGTATCCATGTCTTCATATCTGATCACCCATATATATGAAATATATAAATGCATATAAAAATACATCTTAAATAACTCTTCAGTACAGTTAAGCTCATCAATTAAAAATCATCAATACAATCAGGGCCTTGTGATTATGATCACTTTATTCACCCCATTATTATATTATTATTATTATTATTATTATTGTTATTATATATATATTTCTGTAATGTTTATAGTTTGTTATCATCATCATTTGTTGTACCATATATTGCACATTATTTGTATTTGTATTTATATTTTCTATCCCTCCATCCTTTCATGAAAATCAGCTAAATGGTAAATTTTGAAGAGGATGGTTCCATAAAAAAGTATTTCTTGGTTCTAAAATAGGTTAGCTTAAAATACTTAAGAAAGACTTGTGCATTTTCAGCATGGATCAATTGCTCTTCCATTGTGTTTCTAATTATCTAGTTATTATGTAATTATCAAATTATATTATCTAATCTAGTTAGAGTGGCAAGATGATACAAGACTAGATCTGGTACATTAAACCCCCCCTCTAACTTTGAGAGATCTAAAACCTTACTTTTAATTCAGACTTCTTCCCCCACATAAAGTATGTAACAATAGCAGATGCTTTTTTTAGAAACAATATTTAAGGTTGGGTAATGGTAGAGTAGAAATAAACCATTTTAGATAGATTGATTCTTGTGAAGTTTATGGGAAAATTAATCCATCTCCTCAAGTCAGATATAGCAGATTAAGTAGCAAAATAAAAATATCCTTATATATCTGTCACCTTTTGTCAATTATTACGCATCCTAGTTATTTATTATGGGCTGTCAACGTATCTGGTTGTTGTAAGTCCTGTGTTATGTTTTTTTCTTTTTCTGTAACTGTGTTCATTTTATATCTGAAGACCACTGAATATTCAGGCAGTAGTTAGTTAAATATATCATAAGATCATGTCAAAAGATCATGAACTAATAAATTAAGTTTATAATGATTTTTTCCTGTATTGACAACAACTTTTGGATCTCAGCTAATTCTTTCTGCAAGTGGACCTTTTGCCAGAGCTAAAATGAGTGGGGAAATTAGGCAACCCTGTGTATAACCCCTTTCTGATGTAAATTCCTCATACAGTTATTGGGATAAAACTGTATGATACTTATATAATAATTTTACTAAATCTATAACCTCAACCATAAAATTAAGACTTTAAATTAAAAAGGCCACAGCGGGCCATTAAGATACTTGTACCAATAACTGAGAAATTGCATAATACAATGTAAAATGACAAGAAGTAGAACACACAAGTGCAACAAGTAGCCCATCATAAGAGTCACAGAAAGCGACTCCTATTAATACAATTCTGAAAAACAATAATTACATGTTGTGTATACATTTGAAATAATGATGAATATTGCTATAAAATGGTAATTAATTATCCAGAGTTGGTTGAAATACTGTGGTTAATCCAGCCTTAGAATTCATTATTCTGCAGTAGGAATAGTTAAAGGAGGGAGGGTTCTGCCGATGGGCTTCATGGCCTGCAATGTAAGTGAAAATGAAAGTAGAAAACTTACCTTACATCTGAGCAGTTGTGAGTTTCATCATGTAATTTGATGTTCGTGGGTTAGCCGGTTGCACAGTTTGGACTAGACAATGTATGTCTGTTGTATGTTGTCCCAACAGACGTGAATTTGTCCTCCAACGGTGCACTACACTGCAGTTCAGGCAAATCTGTTGCGTTTATGGTGAAGGAAGAGCAAAAGAGTGCAAGGTCCTTCTCCATCCAAGTGAAGACAGTTATTGACTGTTAAACTCACGTATAAGCCCTGACAGCATGTTTTTGTATTTGTCTCATACTTATGATTGACAGGTAGATATTCTAGACAGGAGAAGTGGACAGGATTGTGTTGGGATAGCTGTGTCTCCCACAGTGCCAGTTTCACTTGGAAAGCAGCAATGCTGTCATAGTACTCTGTGTTGAGTTTTCTTTTTTTTAACCCCCGCATTCAACATATTCAGTCTGAAATTGCAGATGGTTCTTTGGCCTTTGGCTTTGATATAATCCACAGTTCACAACATGCATGATGTCAGCATTGCTGCGTAAGGCTTCTTGATGTAACATGAAGAACACTCTAGGTTAACAACCTGCACAACAAGGCTAACAAACTTATCATTACTCATGAGTAGTGTCTGTCATTGGCACCAATGTAACAAAACCCGCACTGACAATCAGACAGGCTACATCAGTCACATCAGTGCTTTCATCAGTAGCAATAGAAGGCAATAGGAAAGTGTCTTTTAGTTGACTGTTCAAATCTCCAGCAAGTTCCTCAATTTTATCATACATCTTATATCTCAACAAGCTAATGGTAACTAAGGTTTGTCACCTATTAGGGCACACCAGCTCGGCTGACTTAAGCATGCAGGTCTGAACAAATTGGTTTGGTGCTGTTCTAAGTACTCATTGAATTTTTCTGTGTGGGTCTTGTAGTGTTGTTTAATGTTATATGCCACAGCCACAACCACATGTTGTGAGCAACTGAGGCCCATATGTTTGCCATCTACCTCCTAGAAGAAATACAGCTCTTTCCAACTTCCAAGTGTCTTGAAATACCCTACATTCCATGTCAAGACAGCATTTTTGCTAAATGTTAATCTTTTAATTTGTTAACTGTCTTTTCTCATCCTGTAGAATTGTTCTGATGGATGACGCCATGGATTGTTTGATGTCTTTCCCTGATTTCCTTTATGCTTTCCAGCTGCAGTTCTACTACCAAGGTTCAATACAAACTACAGTTTCATAAAGTTTTTTCTATCTATCTATCTATCTATCTATCTATCTATCTATCTATCTATCTATCTATCTATCTCATCTCATTCATTCATTCATCTATCTATCTATCTATCTATCTAACCCTAACCCTAACCCTAACCCATTAACATCACGCTAGTGATGTGAACAAGCTGACTCTAAGAGCGGATTCTTTGTCGTGAACGAGAAGAACGAAATGAGCAAAAACTGAAAAAGAGTTTTAAATATTTGATTAAAATGGTAAACAATAGTAACTGTGTATTTTTTGTAGCTAAGAAGGTGTACAAAAATAAGGCTTTTATGAAAAAACTAAATGAAGAATTGCTGACCAACACACAAACCATTCATAATTGCTAAATAAAATAGAAGGCTTCAAATGATACTAAAACGCAGTTTTTTAAAATGATCATTATTATTTTGAAAGTCTGTTGCTCACTGGCTCTGAATACACATACAGACAAACCATGGGTCACAGAAGGGGTGGGATGTTGATCAGTATTGGCTTGGGATGGGCCTCATTATGCATCTCAACCAATGAGAGTATTTGGGGCGGGCCTAAGACTGCTGCAGTGCTCACATGAACCGGAACAGAAAAGGACTGGCAGGGACAGCAAAAATGGAGAAAGGTACCAAACATATGGACACTTTAATTTTAAATCTCTTTCAGATGGCGGAGTTGATAGAACCTAAAAAAAAATATTACCAAAAAAATATTACCACCTGATATGTTTAAAATGTTTGCAAATCAAATGTTATTGCATTCATATAGCAGTACTTTTAAAATGAAAGTGTACAGTACACTACTTTTGAATTCATTATTGAATTGTGTGCCTAACAGTGCAATTAATTATTAACTATTAATGATTAATTAATGCGATTAACCGCAATTATAAATTTGAATTGCTGTATGTATTTATATACACTGCTCAAAAAAATAAAGGGAACACTAAAATAACACATCCTAGATCTGAATGAATGAAATATTCTTATTAAACACTTTGTACAGGGCGCCAGTGGTGAATTTGCCAATCTTGGTGTTCTCTGGCAAATGCCAAACGTCCTGCATGGTGTTGGGCTGTAAGCACAACCCCCACCTGTGGACGTCGGGCCCTCATACCACCCTCATGGAGTCTGTTTCTGACCGTTTGAGCAAACACATGCACAAGAGATCATTTTGCTCCTCCTGTTCCTCCTTGCACAAAGGCGGAGGTAGCGGTCCTGCTGCTGGGTTGTTGCCCTCCTACGGCCTCCTCCACGTCTCCTGATGTACTGGCCTGTCTCCTGGTAGCGCCTCCATGCTCTGGACACTACGCTGACAGACACAGCAAACCTTCTTGCCACAGCTCACATTGATGTGCCATCCTGGATGAGCTGCACTACCTGAGCCACTTGTGTGGGTTGTAGACTCCGTCTCATGCTACCACTAGAGTGAAAGCACCGCCAGCATTCAAAAGTGACCAAAACATCAGCCAGAAAGCATAGGAACTGAGAAGTGGTCTGTGGTCACCACCTGCAGAACCACTCCTTTATTGGGGGTGTCTTGCTAATTGCCTATAATTTCCACCTGTTGTCTATTCCATTTGCACAACAGCATGTGAAATTGATTGTCAATCAGTGTTGCTTCCTAAGTGGACAGTTTGATTTCACAGAAGTGTGATTGACTTGGAGTTACATTGTGTTGTTTAAGTGTTCCCTTTATTTTTTTGAGCAGTGTATGTATATATACAGTGGGGCAAAAAAGTATTTAGTCAGCCACCAATTGTGCAAGTTCTCCCACTTAAAAGATGAGAGAGGTCTCCAATTTTCATCATAGGTATACCTCAACTATGAGAGACAAAATGAGAAAAAAAAAATCCAGAAATTTAGAATTTATTTGCAAATTATGGTGGAAAATAAGTATTTGGTCAATAACAAAAGTTCATCTCAATACTTTGTTATATACCCTTTGTTGGACAATGACAGAGTGTCAAACATTTTCTGTAAGTCTTCACAAGGTTTTCACACACTGTTGCTGGTATTTTGGCCCATTCCTCCATGCAGATCTCCTCTAGAGCAGTGATGTTTTGGGGCTGTCGCTGGGCAACACGGACTTTCAACTCCCTCCAAAGATTTTCTATGGGGTTGAGATCTGGAGACTGGCTAGGCCACTTCCAGGACCTTGAAATGCTTCTTACGAAGCCACTCCTTCGTTGCCCGGGCGGTGTGTTTGGGATCATTGTCATGCTGAAAGACCCAGCCACATTTCATCTTCAATGCCCTTGCTGATGGAAGGAGGTTTTCACTCAAAAGTCTCATGATACATGGCCCCATTCATTCTTTCCTTTACACGGATCAGTCGTCCTGGTCCCTTTGCAGAAAAACAGCCCCAAAGCATGATGTTTCCACCCCCATGCTTCACAGTAGGTATGGTGTTCTTTGGATGCAACTCAGCATTCTTTCTCCTCCAAACACGACAAGTTGAGTTTTTACCAAAAAGTTCTATTTTGGTTTCATCTGACCATATGACATTCTCCCAAGTCCTCTTCTGGATCATCCAAATGCTCTCTAGCAAACTTCAGACGGGCCTGGACATGTACTGGCTTAAGCAGGGGGACACGTCTGGCACTGCAGGATTTGAGTCCCTGGCGGCGTAGTGTGTTAACTGATGGTAGCCTTTGTTACTTTGGTCCCAGCTCTCTGCAGGTCATTCACTAGGTCTCACCGTTCTCGTGATCATTTTGACCCCACATGGGGTGAGATCTTGCGTGGAGCCCCAGATGGAGGGAGATTATCAGTGGTCTTGTGTGTCTTCCATTTTCTAATAATTGCTCCCACAGTTGATTTCTTCACACCAAGCTGCTTACCTATTGCAGATTCAGTCTTCCCAGCCTGGTGCAGGTCTACAATTTTGTTTCTGGTGTCCTTTGACAGCTCTTTGGTCTTGGCCATAGTGGAGTTTGGAGTCTGACTGTTTGAGGTTGTGGACAGGTGTCTTTTATACTGATAACGAGTTCAAACAGGTGCCATTAATACAGGTAACGAGTGGAGGACAGAGGAGCCTCTTAAAGAAGAAGTTACAGGTCTGTGAGAGCCAGAAATCTTGCTTGTTTGTAGGTGACCAAATACTTATTTTACTGAGGAATTTAACCAATTAATTCATTAAAAATCCATACAATGTGATTTCCTGGATTCTTTCCCCCCATTCTGTCTCTCATAGTTTAAGTGTACCTATGATGAAAATTACAGGCCTCTCTCATCTTTTTAAGTGGGAGAACTTGCACAATTGGTGGCTGACTAAATACTTTTTTGCCCCACTGTATATATATATATATATATATATATATATATATATATAAATATACAGTTTATATATATATATATATATATATATATATATATATATATATATATATATATATATATATATATATATATATATATATATACACACACAAAGAATCCAATTAGAATTGCTGCTCTAGAGTCGGACTATAAACTGATCCACTATCCGCTGTGCCTGTAGAGTTCCTGGACAGCGTGCTGGTGATCTACCACAATCTGTTATCTGGGAAGAGTCCTAACACTGTCATCGTCCCCACGTCATCCTCTATTGAGCAGCTTCCCTCTGCGGTGGTAGAGGAGAACCACAAGGAGCAGCAGCAGCAGGACGGTGTGGAGCCGTCCACCCTGGCACAGAGTATAGACGCTCTCTGTGACAGGTCCAAATGCAGGTATAACACACATACACCTTTTAGTCCTCACTCATTGAGACAAGTCACCCTCTAGAAACTTTCTGTTTGATATTATAGTGCATAAAGGCCCATTTCCTGTCAGAAAGAAGCCCTGAACACATTCACTAACACTAGCGAGCAAGTTTTATTGGCTTGAAACTTAATGAAGTTTTATTGGCTTGTTATAAAAAAATGGCCGAATCTCTTTATATTCTTCATCTATATGATCTTGTTATATGATTGGGTGCCAGAATCAAAAGCAATAAAATTAGCTGACAAAGTTAACTAATGCCCTAAAAGAGTTAGTGTAACAAGAAATCACCTGTTCTTCCTTGTATTCTAATTTTTGAAGAGGATGGCATAACACACCATGAAACAGATAATCTGTAATAAAAATCAGCCTCCTCTGGTCCTGCTTACTGCCTCTAAGGCCTTTTGACAAGAATCCACCGTGTCCAGGTCATAAACAATCAGAGCAGGAGGAGTGTGTGATGCAGCGTCAGTCACTAGTTGTTTCCACAACAAAGAGCAGCAGCAGAGAGAAAACTGAGCCTCCCTCCTCTGACAACTACTGCTGATACTGAGAGAGAAGAAACAGAAGATGAGCAGAGAAGAAAAGAAGCTAAAGAAAAAGGATCTGACCGAGCCGGAGATTAAACGAGAGTAAACATCGGAGAGAGCTGAAAGATTCAACACTAATGGAGAGTTAGACACATTTCTGCTGGACAGGTAATTATCTCTGTTTGATTTATGTTTGATTTTCCAGCAACATTAACCTCAATGATTTGACTTTAACTTCTCACATTTAACACAGTCTTTTGAGTAGCAGTGGCAGCTGGAATGCAATAAAATTTTAGTTTTAGTTTCAGTTTCACTTTATTTAATTCTGGCACCCAAGAGCACAGCAAGATGACATTTTCTGAGGGTTATGTTGTTGACTTCTCTCAGTTGACATAATCATGACACAGCACAAAAAGGGTCTGTAGTATTTACAAGAAAACTGACTGCCGTGACTGAAATGTTATTAACATTTCATATGATAAATTTTCACTTTATCATGTCAAAATCTGATGCATTAATAAGATATTAAGAAGAAGCTGTTAACATTTAGACATTGTATTAACATGTTAACATGTTATTAACTTATTAACAACATGTAACTATGCATGTAATTTTAACATATTTTTGAGTCATTTTTATACCTCCTGTTTTGAACAGGCTATTGAGCATTTAGGTTAAACAATTTCTGTAAACCTAGAGGTGCCTTAACATTTCTAAGAATAGACATAGATAGGGTTTGGTGCTTATACTGTTCTGAGTGGCTTCTGGCAGTGATAAAGTGTAACCTCATCCATCATGGTCTGTCAGGCCAAATCACCGGGCTTGTGCCACTGTGACATACACTGTTTTTATGGAAGCTAGATGGCTCTTGTTTAGCACAAAGGTAGGAAACAACAGTCCCTCACTGATAAAAACATACCTAGTACTGCATCATCTACAAAACACCCACCAGCTACATTGCAACTATACCGACATAAAATTTAACATTATACCCATACAATCCCTTGAACTTTATTTCATATATATATCTCATATACATATATACCCCAATATCACAAATTACAATTTGCCTCAAGGGGATTTTCCAGTCCATGCAAGACTTTTCGTACCCAAAACTACTTCGATGTGACAGAAGTAGCCCCTTTTCAGGTAAGACCTCCTCATTTTGTCTTGGCTGACCGGGGTCATTCTCCTACTTTATCCACTGACATGATTACCCTAGATCCCAAAAAAACATTTATTCATTCATTCATTCATTCATTCATTCATCTTCTATACCTGCTTATCCTGACCAAAAGGTTGCAGGGGTGTTGGAGCCTATCTTGGGCGAGAGGCGGGGTAAACCCTGGACTGGACGTCAGTCAGTCACAGGGCTGACATAGAAAGACAACTCACTCACATTCACACCTAGGGGCAATTTAGAGTTGTCAGTTAACCTAACCTGCATGTCTTTGGATTATGGGAGGAAGCTGGAGTACCCAGAGAGAACCTCCCGTCCCCCCTCCCACTCCCATCTCCACAAAGGATTTTTGGGGTTGAGTACACTGTCTTGGTGTATACCTGGTCTTAAGCTAAGGTTGACTTAATTTGGAATTGTAAGCTTAACCTAACAGTTACATCAGTTGCACCATATAAAATTTATGCCTAGTCAGAAACAGGTGTAAATTAGAAAGTCAGACTAGTATCTAAGGAAATAATAATGGAATTATATTGTCCATCAAAGTAAACTGGTGGAAAATAGTAAAAATTACTGATCACATTTAATAGAAAAGAAAAATAATGGCAGTGTGTCTTGTTTACAGGATAAATAAGAAAAGGACATTAAGATGAGAAAGAGTTTCACGTTGACAGGACTATTTGTGCTAACTGCACAACTGTCTCCTCAACTGCAGATTTTTTTTTTATTTCAAAATACTGTGGGATGTAAGATTACAAGTACATCGGACAACACCAGGTCCTGATATCCACCTTGGCTAATTAGTATTGTCTGGAGCATTGA
The DNA here is from genome assembly GCA_023238725.1 of Scortum barcoo. Classification (NCBI taxonomy): domain Eukaryota; kingdom Metazoa; phylum Chordata; class Actinopteri; order Centrarchiformes; family Terapontidae; genus Scortum; species Scortum barcoo. The sequence goes on along the minus strand of CM041536.1, from coordinate 29,106,339 downwards.
AGGCACTCACGTTTGTATCCAAGCCCTCTCTGATTATGAATATTTACATCTTAATGGAAAAGGTATCCATTCAATTAATGTGCAAATTGTCTGCAATTCAAACTTGACCATTGTCAACTTTGTTGCAAGATAGTCTGGACTGACCCATGTTGCTAACATTCTGAGAGAGTCCCCTTAATCAGAGATGTGAGGCAGGGAGAGTGAATGGTCTTCTCCTCTAAATAGTTGACAGCCTCTAAATAGTGTGACTAATGACACCTGTCATTGCAGCAAGAACTGCACAAGAGTGCTGCTACAACACAAAGCATGCAGCATTGTTTATTGTTGAGCAATGCATTGGAGTGCTCAAACATGGGTTAGTAACTACTTCATGCGTAGTCCACCATCACATTTATTATTGATTACACTGGTGGTCAATTTTTTCATGTGTATAATATTTGTTTGTGTTGGTGTTATTAAATTTAGCTGTGAGAATGTCTCTCACAACTCACTCTATAAGCCTTATTTCTCCATCAATAAAATGTATTTTTGATGTCTTTTGTTATCCATCTTCTGTTTGAAGGTAGAAGTTAAGATTCCACTTTGGTCAGAAGAGTGTTACCTGGCAACAGTGTACTCATTTCCTGGTCAACTCTCTTACCAAGGCCTTTTTCCCCAGTTGCTCAGCAGCCATCTCTAGGAAGATTGCGGGTTATTAAAATGACTTCACTTTAATAATTATGGAAGCCACTGTGCTCTTGGGAACCTTCAGTGCAGCAGAATTGTTTTCTTATGTCAATGTGATGTCTTAGTTTTTACTGTTTAGTATTTTTTTCATTATCAAGTATCACATATAATTTGATGAGGGAAAGATTAAATTAAACAATTTTAGTATTAAGCTGCACCTCAACAATTTGAAAAAGTTAAGGGATTTGAATACTTCATGAATTAAGCATATGCAACAGAATTAAGCTTTCATCCCTTTATATTACAAAAAAAACTAAAATAAAACAAATGTATCATGGGAATATAGCCATCATATTTATGCTAAAATATAGCTTGATTATAACCACAAGGAGCTCTAGGTAGTGAAGTACTACTTGACAGTTTCTCCTCCAGCCTGTATGTTAAAGTGGCCATTGGCAATCTACTGAACACCAAATTGCGCCCGGAGGGATAGCCATGTTTGTGTGTGAATGATTACATTAAATCCTGATGAGCAGAATTGCACCTTGTGTGGTATCATCTGCCATCAGTGTATGAATCTGTGAGTGAATGGAGTGAATGGCATGTATTGTAAAGCACTTTGAGAAGTGGAAAGCCTAGAAAAGTTCTACATAAGTACAAGTTCATTTACAGACTGTATGTGTTGTGAATTGTCAGGAATGTGTTGTTATTGAAATCACAATAAGTTTAGTAAAGTTGAATAAAGTTAAATAGAATAAAGACAAATTATTTAAATATGGAAATGTTAATTCTATTAGGCATGCCCTGTACATTAAGCAGCACACAAACAGGAGTAGTGTAGTTGAGCATTAATTGCAGTATTGTTATTGTGTGTGTTGTTTTTTTTTAGCTGACTTGACCTTTTGTGCCTGTGTAGTCACCCTCCCAGATCCTGTATGCGGGAAGCACTGGAGCAGACTGACAAAGTCTCTTACTACAGCTTCCTAATGAGCTTGGCAAAACATGAGACCATCAACCAAACCATTGGTAAGTTTAACGTAACACATTACCTTAATAATACTATTGCTGATACCTCATAAGAAATGTTATGTTGTAACAGTTGTAGGATTTTAGATTCAGATTCAGATTCCTTTATTAGTCCCACAGTGGGGAAATTTAGGGCGCAACAGCAGCGAAAACACAGAGTGGAAAATAGACAGTAAGAAACGTAAGACATAAAATTAAAAAAAAAAAAAAAAATAAAATGAAATAAAAGATAAAATAATCCAAGATAAATAATTATAACCTATAACTGTAAGTAAACCTGTACATAGTACAGAGAGGAGTGTGCCTGAGAATATACATATAAGAAATATATAATATCTCAGGGAGTGCAAAAAACAGTGAAATAGTGAAATGAATAATGAACAGAAGTGTAGTGTTATTGCACAGAGACCAGTTATAAGTCAGTTTTTTTTTATTGTTTATTGTCTATTATCTGCACTGACTAGCGGACAACCTGCAATTTGCACACACCCTTAGCTTTTCAGTTACAGTGGAAACCACTGATAATATCTGTCCAGGTCAAATTAATCACTATAAGTGTATGATTATTATAACCAATTTATTTTTGTTGTTTTTCTTTATTTCTCATGCAGGTTTCCATGTATCTGATATTTGTATATTCATCACATGAATATAAAGTAATGAAATAGACAGCTTTGCTATTTAATGGGGTATGATATTCAGGAGGCTTTACATGACCAGGCTTCAGACACAGGTGCTTGCCCCATCCACATTCGGGAAGGGTTTTTTGTAGCTTGTTGTAGGCTTTGAGGAGACTGTGAGAGAAAATTACTTTATTTTTTCTATATTCTTTTTTTGTTTTTACATATTTTCATATTTTGCTGCATTTCTAGGCGTCTTTTGGCAGTGGTGTGTAGTCCCCAGCCAATAACAGCTAAGTTTGAGTGTTGACAAACTGCATCTGATAAATTCTACTTGTTATACCTTTAATAGTTCACTCTTTTCATATCTAGCATATTAAAACAATTCTGATGAACAAATAATGTATGTGTGTTAGTTCCTGCTTTTCCTCGTTAGAAGATCTTATTTTCATTTTCCTTAAATTTTATTCATTTTATTTATTTTTTATTTATCTCTTTAATTATTGAAAAGAACCAACATTTTATGCCATCCACTAAAGTATTAAACTGAAGTTAAGCCATGGTAGCTGTAGTTGTGCATTCAAAGTTTTATGTTGAATACACCACAAAACGTCTATGTGTGCATTCATCTGATTTTGATTTGCCCTTTATGGCTTTTTCAGCTTTAATTTGGCAAACTCCCAGTAGGCTGTCATGTGCCTTTTAGGCTGCAAGGTTCTGTCATATCCAGAAAGTAACTCTGGAACTGGATGTCATTCATTGTCACAATTTGGTTCTTGATTACCTGTCTTACGAAGGCCCTTCGACCTTGATTATACAGTTTGGCTGAGCAGCCCAATCAAGTCTGTTGGCTGATTCCAAATCTGTTCTATTTAAATTGTATTGAATCAAAATGAATGATGAAGGCTACTATGCTCTAGGGCATGTTCAATGCTGCAGAATTTTTTTGGTATCCTTTCCCAGATCTGTGTCTTGACACAATCCTGTCTCATAGGTTTATGGACAATTCTCTTTTCACTCTGAAATATAATCACCTGTGAGAGCTTATATAGGTGTGTGCCTTCCCTTATTATGTCCACTTCATTCAGTAAGGGACAGATGGACTGCAATCAAGTTGTCGAAGTATCTCATGTAGAACTTATAGAAGTAGGATCCACCAGAGCTCAATATGTGTCATAACAGTGGATCTTAATACTTATATATAAGTGGGACATTCCAGTCTTTTATTAAACATACATTTATACATTTAAAACCTGTTTTGGCTTTTTTTCATTGTGGAATATTGTATGTGTATTTATGAGAAACAAAATGAATTGAGTACATTTTAAGATGAGTCTGAAACATAAAATGTGGAAAACTTCATTGTAACTGTACAGAGAATAATTTGATTCAACAATTACAGCAAGTACTATTCTACGGAGCACCTAAAGGGACATGCACAAAAAACAAAACAAAAAAAAAAAACCCAACTATCTAGTGCGCACCAGGAAGTTTTGCGTGCTCACGAGAAAGTTTATATTTTACCTTCAGAGCATGCGATGGGTAAACTGATGTATAATTACCTTATCATTTTGGGCATTTTAGGTCAAACATTATGTTTGTGTGAGACCCACTAATTAGTTTTGTATAACCTTTATTGTATTTGTGAAAATTCAAAAAAGGCACATTTCACTCTTCTTTCTTCTTTTTCCACATCTAGACCAGATCTAGATCAGAAACCACTATGCGTAGACTTCTCAAACCTGCCTAAAATGATTTTCCATCAATAAAAGGTGTCTGTCTCGCTGTTGTTACACTGTGAATTTCCCCGCTGTGGGACTAATAAAGGGAATCTGAATCTGAATCTGAAAAAAACGGACAATCAATAGACAAATAGTCAGTATGTTCAGTTAATTTCCCTTTAACTTTCCCCTTAACTGCCAAATCGGAAGCTGTGAATCTGAGGGGCTTTAATATCCATTAAAACAGCAATTAAAATTTGAATCCTCTGTTTCTTTCCCCCTTCTGAAGGAGTGTTACCCAGTAAGGCAGACTTGCTCATTGACCCAGAGATGGACCAGGAACTGGACAAAATGTGAGGGCACACACATGCACATGCACTCACACACTCACATACATACATGCACATACAGTATACTGTATACTGCAGAGGGTCACTGTATGATAACAAGTCAACACATTTTAACATGCTTTGTCATTACTTTTGCTGTTTGTTCTCATTATGATGTCCTCATCTAATTTCTTTATTTACATTTTACTTCATGCCTTCATGCTTACTATTTTATTCTCTTATCCTGTCTTCTGTTATTCACATCTTTTTTTTTGTCCTGTGCTATTCAGAATTGCCCAGATCTCAGTGAGTCCAGGCAGCAACAGCAGTGGTAGTGCAGTAGTGGGGCTCAAGGAGGTGCAGAAGAAGGCCTCCCCCAGAAGGAACATCCACCACAGGAGGAAAATGGAGGTGGAAAGCGATGGATCCACAGAAGAGACAGACTCATCTGAAAACTGACCTCTAACCTTTTTACAACCACATTACCTGTTATATGTCTCCTTTTATCTTTAATCCAGAGCACACTGTAGCTGCATGGTACATATTCACACTTTCTTTCCAGTTAATACTCAATGACAAGTATTGACAATTTTCCCTGTGAAATGGCATTTATACTATAATGCCAGAAACACTAAAGCTCTACATTAAAAGTGAGGCCAATATAGTAGTTTTGGTCAGTCTAAGTTAACTTCTCCTTATTAAGCAACACAAGGAAGGTTTCAGTGCTGGTTTTACAGGAGTGACGGGAATAAATCTCTGTCATATTTTAGGTGGAACTACTTGATTTTTTTAAACATTGCACTTGATGTCAGTAATGTTACTGGCTTTCCACCCTTTGGGCAAATGTTTTCCTGCTGCATTAAATCTTTCTGTTAAAAGACTACCCACAACACTGGGCATGACCAGTATTAGTTTATTAAAAGTATAATAAGTTCAAGGTTGATTGTTCTTAATCGGTTATGTTGAGAATGTTCAAGGAAAGAGACTCATTCATGTGTCACATTCACATGTTACTTGATCATTATTATCACTGAACAGAATGAAAGGAAATTCTGAAGGAAGAATTCCTCCCCTTCCTGCCAATTCACAACCTGCACAGAAGGTTATTTGGTTCTAACCAAAAGACATGCGTTCTAAGTGCAGTTGTAAATGCGATTTATTAATAAGAATACCACCATCATTTTCAAAACCTTGTGCAGCTTGAGAATGAACTGTAATTACAGTGCTTGTAATGAATTGTATGTTGTGTTTATTACTTTTTTATTGCTGAAAAGAATGACATTAAACTAACATGTGAATGTGACACATGAAGATCCTTGCTCACTGCTAACTGAAATATTTTATTGATGTTAAATGGGGTCTGTAGGTGAATTAGCAATGCACTTGAAGTTGGAATAGACTAGAAAAGTATAGAAGTTATGGTCACAATTGATGCACCAAGTCCAAGATATCTTGACACAGGCTTTGTGTTTAAATGTGTAGACCTTGTCCAAATTACCCTGATGATGTCACATGATATCAGGAGAAAGAGGCCTCTTTTCTCAGTCTCCTTCAGACCCAGAACAACATTATACAAATGTTTTCGCACTATTACTTCTACTGCAACATTAGTGCATTATCCCTTTGGATCATGCCCACAGGCACAACTGACACTTTGCTAAAACAAACAAAAAAAAAAGTTATTTTAAGAATACGTCCTCTGTCACTGCATGGATGTTTTCTGGGTGTTTATGTAATAATGCTTACTCGCAACTGATCTGATTGGTGGATTGACTGAGGAGGATTTTTGATAAGGTGGGACATAACCAAGCCAAAAAAATATACAACAATCCAAGCAGCACGCAATTTCTGTATGATGTGTATACACGTGTTTCCACTTATTCTGGCTGATTAGACCCCTTAAATTAAAATTGGGTGGAGCTATGCTGGTGAGTCAGCAAACTTCTTTAACCAATAAGAATGACAGAGGGGCAACTTTTCCCACACAAACAAGGACAAAGAACCTAATAGGAAGATGTCAGTCAAGACAAGCCTGTACATGCCTACATATTTAGAAGCAAAATAAGTGAAAACACCTGTGAGGGTGGGATAGGGGTGTGTAGCTTAATACGTTTTACTTGACAAACATGTATATATATATTATATATATGCAGTTCAACATAATATTAATACTGATATTATCCATTTATTTAGATAATTTTATTTATATGCATTTATGTCATGCATGTTGCTTACCGGTCAAAAAAAATAGCCACCTTGTTGTAGCTTTTTAACCTTTCAAACTCCCTCAGCTGACTCCAACAACCAACTTTATCAGTATTCACCCTGGTCTTGCTTGTCGATTTGTCGCTGAGCACCCAGAACTGGCACAAACTTCTTTAAATTCAGTGTTCTAACATATATATCTGAAGCTGGTAGTAGGTATTATATATATATATATATATATATATATATATATATATATATATATATATATATATATATACATATATATATATATATATATATATATATATATATATATATATATATATATATATATACATATATATATATATATATATATATATATATATATATACATACATATATATATATATACATATATATATATATACATACATATATATATATATATACATACATATATATACATACATACATATACATACACATATATATACATACATACATACATATATATATATATATATATATATATATATATATATATATATATATATATATATATATATATATATATATATATATATATATATATATATATATATATACATACATACATATATACATACACATATATATACATATACATATATATATATATATATATATATATATATATATATATATATATATATATTAAAAGAAGGTTATTTGGTTCTAACCAAAAGACATTCTAAGTGCAGTTGTAAATGTGATTTATTAATAAGAATACCACCATCATTATCAAAACCTTGTGCATGTTCTGTGCATCTTCATTTTACAACATCGATATCATGCGGTGTTACAACCCAGGTTTTGGTCAAATCAACATCATTCAATAATAACTCTTATACTGTACAAACATACATACATACAGTATCTATACAGGATATATCTATATTGATAAGTCATATACAGTAGAACCCAAAGGTGGTAAAATGCCAAAACTAGAATACATACAAAAGACACTTTTTTGTGGATCAAAGCAACTACCCATAGTGCACCTGGGTTGGGATTGAAATGGTGGACATTACCCTACAAGAGGTTTTTTATTTATTTTTAAATGGGCCTTTCTTTCAGGCGGCCAATGATTTTCACTCATTTTAGGGTTCTCCTGTATGACAATCAAACAGCAGAATCTACAGTCCATCACAGTGTCTAGTCTGCTTATATTTTGACAAAGTAAGATTTCTGTTGCATAAGTAAAATATTTATATTCCAGTCTGAAATCAATGAAAGACAATGAAATGGGATTTTTACTCAAAGAGAAAGTACCTGTTACATAAAACAAATGTAAAGGGTTTTGGAGATCAGTACCATTGTTTTTCAGATAAAAGCTGCATGCCTTGTATAGATATTCAGCACCTTTAACCATTTTCATGCCAAAATTAAAAATATGTAGCATTTCTCCCTCTATTACCAAATTTCCCCTGGGATAAATACAGTATTCTGATTCTGATTCTGATTAGGCTACAAAAGCTGCAAGATAATGGGACAATAAAAACTCCTCAAAAATCTCAGCTAAGACTGTTAGTACTTCTGGGACTAATACTGCTATAATCCCTCTGATGAATTATATTCACACATTGTTCAAAATCTTGACGAAATGTTTCATTTTAGATTGAATTTAGATACACAGAAAGCTAGAGTAATATCAACCAGTTCTGTTCTAAATGTGTGATCAATGAAACAGCATTGGATGATAAAGACTAAATGACAATACCAGCTCCACATACCAATTAAACACCAATTGACCCAATATCAGCAGTCTTTGAGTCCCAGTGGCATACTGTAGCTTAGCTTTCCATGGCAGCCCTCTTAAGGGTACCAAGTCATATCCAGCTAAATGACTGACTGAGACTCGCTGTAGTATCTATTTTGAATCAGTGATTGGAGACATCTGAAGTTAACAGTTTGCAACATTACAATGGAACAGCAATACGAGCACAGTCATCATCACCACATCACCATCACCCCTCACACACACACACAAAACAGGCACTGTTTTGTAAACACCAATTCATTTCCATTGACTTTACCATATATAGAATATATATATATATATATATATATATATATATATATATATATATATATATATATATATATATATTTTTTTTTTTTTTTTTTTCAAGCGCTTGTATGGATATATTCTGACTGGTTGCAAATCCAAGTGTGCTGGAAAAATGCTGTATCTTTAAGATGGAATATTTAATTTAAGATATGAATCCAATAATCACTATAAATTTAACTCTGCTCTGGTCTCCACCAACTCCTGCAGAAAATTCTTAGATTTTATTTACACAACCAAGGAAGATTCTAGGTCAATTTGTGAAGATGTTCAAAAGTGACTATTTGCTTTTAAACTATATAAAAAAATACAAGTAAGCATTTTAGGGTTGACTTGACCCGAGCTTTGCTCCTACATTTGAGTAGACAAGTGAAGTGAGAACTGAAAGTAATGAGTATAACATGGACATGATTGCAGTCATGTGATCCACATCCCCACCACTCTCTATTCCGTTGCACACAAACCAAATTACACAGGGTCATTTGGGCCTTATTACACAGTTAAAGAGATTGTGTCACTGCTCAACCAGAGAAACCCTGCATAAAAGATTTGTAGTTGGAACCACCTTTGGAAGAAAAAGAACATTGAGCAGCAAAAAGAGAAATTAGGCACCTTAAGAGCAACTTAAAAGGCTTTCAACAGTAGATTGTCAAGTGTGGGGGTAAGAACTGTTTTTAATACAAAGCCCTTCTTGACTGTAAGGTCAAGGACGAAGCTAAGTCAGGGTCGATTTACCTTATTTTCTTAGGCATACAGTATGTTTATGTGTATGTGTGTAGTTAGCCTATCTGGCTTCAGCGCAGTTGTTCTGGGTTTGATTCCAGGCCTATGTATTTAATGAAATCTATAAAATACAAAATCCATGTCTCACCTGAAACTGGTCTGATAGCACTTAAGTTCAAGTTCAAGTTCATGATATAATTATAATTAAATATCTATGACTGGAATTCTAGTCGCTTCTTGTTTATACCAGTGAACACACTGCATATGCTCACCAGTGTGGTTGATTTTTGCATACAAAACATTAGATTTTCTATTTGCTCAAAAGGATGAATGTGGTAAAGTAAGGGAGATCCTCAATCCATTGCATTCAACCTTGATATTACATACAAATCTTACATCAGTGGCTACATTTATCTACTTTCCTACAACTACAACATTTCAAAATGTGCAAGACTTTCATAGAAAAGTTTGCAAAGTGAAATGGAAGATTCAGAACTTTTTAGACTGCACTTAAAAAATGGGCTATAAAGATTTCTGTTACATATTTAAATGAGAACTCAAGCTGCAGATATGGATCCTTTTCATGTGTGCACAAATTAAACTAACACATGGAAGTATGTCAGTTGACATGAACTATGTTTGACCTTTTGTCTGTAAAACTGAACCTGAACCACTGCTTTGCAAGAACAGTAGGAATCCAGGGTCCCAAACGAATGCATTGCAGTTTCAACGGTTTAGATGAGACCATTAAAATGTCATGCTGTGTTCTTATATTTTTAAATTAATGGACAGTTGCTAAACTTAATTTCTAAGAATTGTGATGTTTGACGTAAATAAAGAATGATCTGATATTTGTCAATTGTTATGATGTTTAACCATTTATGAATTTTGCATTGGTCATTTATTACCAGCTATCCTTTAACAATTGTAATAAGACAGGAAGCTCGAAGGCTGATGATATAAAGGGAAGAGCCAAGGAAGAGAACCCTCTTTCTGGCCCCTTCTTGACTTTTTGACTGTTTTGCTCTTTTGTTCCTCGAGATGCTTTGCTCACATAAATCTTTCTATTACTTATTTTATAATTTAAAACTTAATTAAAACTGATTTGTATTTTGTGCATTCCAACCAAATATTCTGTATTGCTCCTCTCTGAGATAATCTAAGCAGTCTAAGATAACTTCAACCCCCTGAGATAGGCATTACAAGAGATAGGCATAGACATTTAGTATATTATTTGGCCCTGAATTTTTATAATGAGGAAGAAAATTTCTAGGGATAAAAAAGTGATGAATAAATTAACATTTTGAACAGGTTTGTTGTCTGAACTTTTCTGCTGCTTGTGCTAGGAGTTGAAATTAAATATTGAATGTTTTGGGTATTCTGTGATTTCATAATTACGACTGTAAGTTATATCAGTCTCCTACACCTAAAGCACACATATTCTGTTGCTATCCAGCTGTTGGCAGTGGTAATGTAACTTGGCTTCCTAAGCAGTTAGTCTTGCTTGTAGATTTTGGAAGCCCCGTTCGAAACCAAGGTTGCAGAACAGCCGTCACTCAGTGTTATATCTGAATTGGGAGGGGATATTGGTTATAACAATAAAAAACCTTATACAAAAGGTCACAAATAATGACAAACACTCTCAGAGCCCAAGATGATGTCTTAAAATTGCAAACAACCAACAGTCCAAAAACTTACATTGTCAACTTACAATGAAATGAGACAAGCAGCAAATCCTGTAATATTCATATCCAACATTTTCCAGACTAAACTTTCTGTCACGTACTGGATAGACTGTCATCAAATTTTACTGACATTTATGGTGCCCAAAGGAGAATTCCTAATGATTTTATTTATCCTTTATGTTGACATTTTTGTTTTTAAGTGAGGTGTGTCAATAGCTATATGATGGATTCCCATTTTTGGTGATCCCCTAGCTTTTCATCTAGCTTGGTTTATGCCCAAATACCTGCCAAACAAATGACTTTCCCATTAGCCTCAGCTGGTCTGTAAGTGTTAATTAGCAAATGATATGGAAAACATTACCTTCTAACACTGTCATTGTGAGCATGTTAGCATGCTGACATTAGCATTTACAGGAGCTCAAAACACTGCTGTGCCTAAATTCAGCTTCACAGAACTTAATGTTGTTCATGACTCTTGCTTTTGTATATAACTCAAATTGTTCACAACAGATGATATAAGCACTCTGTTATTACATTAACGCCATAGTTCTGTAGTCTGTCTTTACAGTTTTACATCCGACATGTATGTGTAGTTACATATAAGTAATTTTAGCCCATAAAATATATCAGTATTGGATATTCTAGAGTTTGGGTAGGTTTATGTTACATTTCTTCTCACTGTATAGAATGTCTCATGTGAGCCTATTCATTCATAGAGGTATTTATATTGTTACATGGCCAAAGGAAGGGAAATCTTGTTGTATGCAGCTAAGAAAGGGAATCCATCATGCAAGTACTCTGGTGTACATATATTTATGGTCCAGTTTGTGGTATAAGACCAGGTTTACATGCACATAGGGAGTATTGATGGAGGAAAGTTGTTATTCAATGAAGATGTCTTCAGTTGGACAGGAGTAGCCTATATGTTCTTTGTAATACTGCTGGAATGCCCTCCTGTGGGAAAGCAGAGAAGAGAATTATAAACTTGAATAACAGATGATTACAAAACAAAACAGATGATAAAACACATCTGTTCAGTTGTATTATCATCTATCACTCTCTGGTTTGGATGCTCAACACTGTGTTCACAGAGACACGGCCAAAGGGTGATATGAGGTGTGTCACTTTGCTGACCAGGCTGAAATGAAATTAGTTAAGAATATTTTGTATTCTCAGTACCGTTGAAAATGTATTCAGATCCTTAATAGAAGGTAGCAATCTCAAAATATTCAATTTCATTAAAAGTTCTGCATTTAGAATTTTACTTAGTAAAGTGCAATTAGTACTTACTTTCCCACCACTGGTCATACTAATGACTCTGGTGACTGACCACTAGCATTACTGTCAGGTCACAATTTCCACATACTGTTTATACAAGAAATCTAAAGCAGAGTCTGTACACACGCAGTACCTGTGTGTGAAAAAAATGCATGCCTCTTGCTCATTTAAATTAGGCCAGTTCAGTCCAGGGTAGTGGGGCTGAAACTGGCTCAACTTCTACAGCAACGCAACCAGCAAAGCACTGGATAACCAATTAATGCAAGCCTTCATTCCTGGTGGTCCTACAGGTTACCTCCTGCTTGTCAGTCTAACATCCTGTTCTTTATACTAATCTTGTTTTTGTCATATTTCAGAGTTCAGTTCAGCTCTTAATATTTCCTATTTTGAGTTACTTACTTCTCCTCTTGTTTTTTGAGACACTTCACTTCCTGCCCTTATGTTTGTCATGCCTGCAAATTACCTGTCCCACCCTGATTGTATTTACTATACAGTGTTGCCCTGTGGTATCAGTTGTTACAGTAAGTATGAAACATAGAACAGTTGCTGTCATTTTAACTTTCCAGATTTTTAAACTCCAGTCTGTGCATTTATTTGTAATTCAAACTTGATTTTCTTAATCTCCTGTTTCATCAGTAACTTTTAAACAACATGTCCCAACTAATGCAGTTACCTATGCTGTTTTAATGCCCAGCTATTTTTGGTCAGATTCCTGCTTATGGGGAAATTTCCATAAAATGATTTTCATGAACCCTTTCTATTTTAGAGATAAGGTTTTTAGATATGTGTCCAGTACCTCCATCTCAGTACAATTAAGGTGAAAGGAAGTCTGTTTAAAATTCTGAGAGCATTTAAAATTGACATGTCTTCTAAAAACAATATCCAAGTTACTCTGGATAATCCACGGAACACACTTTCAACTTACCCTACAGACTCGGCCAGAGGATGTAACGTTGTCTCTGACATCATCACATGACAGGCAAAACGCTGTTGGTCAGGGTGTTTGGTGATGAAAGCAAAATACCTGCAGTGCAATATTTAGAAGTACATCTTTAAATAATATATTCATATAAATTCATGCTACTGACTGGACTGGACACATACTGCAAGAAAAGGTACAGTTCAATGTAGTTTAATACATTTCTCATGGAGATGTGGGAACTGATTAGACATCATCCCTTAAGTAATTAGACTCACTTTCTGTGTTTTGGATGACAGCCACAGAATGAGATGTTCTTCAACTGGAAGAAATGGAAACACTGAGTCCCCTGACAGAGAGAGAGAGAGAAATGTAAAGTCTGAATGACTGAAGTCGAAAGTTTCTTTAGGTGTGTGAGGCAGCTAAGTAGTAGTAACCCAAGTAAAACATGGAATATTTATCCAATTGACAGAGGTTTTACTTTACCAAAAACCTTTTTAAGTAACTTGTAGCTACTGGTTATTGGCACTATTGCATGCTATATGCCTTACTACGGTAAAGTATCTTGTTTTCAAAATCATTATTAACTGCTGCTTGTTTTGCCTCAGCTGAATATGAAAATGTAACACTCAAGAAGGAAGGTAGGTAGGGAGGTGTGAAGATGAAGCAGTGGACATACCCTGTGAGCAGAGTGACACTGATCCTGGACACTGATCTTTACACCCTTCACACTGACCTCCAACACACAGGCCGAGGGAGGCTGACCTGCTAACCGCCTGTTACACGCCACCTGTTAATGCAAATAATCAGTACATTTCAGCAACAGGGACTGATTCTGACAAAGATATTTTCCACTGCTCTGTAGCATTAAGCCAGTTTCCTGTTGGGTTCTGCTTTATCAGAACTAGTTTGTATAACATAAACTGTCCCTTAGTGGCTGTGTCCATTATAGGTTATAAATTCTGACCCCTCTATGTTAGCAGATGGAACATGGGCAAAACAAAAAAAGTACATGTCAGATAGATTGTTCCCAAAGGTTTCTAAAATTTAAATGAGTTCTTATCACACTGATTCAAGTGTTAATTTTTCAGATACATTTGGTTTTAAGTAGATACTTGATGTAATACAAAAGGCGTGTGCCTTGACAGCTGTCAATGAAGTAGTCTCAAAGGCTTCTGACTTCTTTTTAGGAAGTGTGAGTAGAAACTGCAACTTTAACTTTTGTAATGAATTTTATTCTTCCTGGAACCTCCTGGCACCAATACATCACACATCCTGGTAAATAAAAAATGTACGGCCTAAGAAACCAAATCTCTATGTCTAACATTACAGGGGCATCTAAGTGCATGACTTCACTTTAACTTCTTTCTGTGCCTAATATAACACAGTCATATAATGCCTTAGTGCTCACTCTTTGTAATAAAGATTTTTTTTTTGCATCAAAGACGTTTCTGATTAATCAGTCATAGAAAAAATAACATGGCAAAAGAAATAAATGCAGATAAATACCACTCTACAATGCCCTTTGACTCCATACATCATTGAACATACAATCATCCAGTAGCTTTGTAAATACTGATAGTGCCCGTTCAACATGTACCTCTTCAGATTTGGCCGGTTGCTTGGTCTCTGGTATTGCTACTTGAAGTGCTGCAAACAGCTACACACTGCACTTCCTTGGGTCTTCAGCAATACACCCACCAAGAATGAAGTCAGATAACGATTGTGAAGATAATCAAAGGACTGACAGACAGAGAGCTTTAGCTTCAGGCCTCCAGCTAAAGTGATTTGTGGGGCGCTTAATTTCTCAAGGTGCCACTGGTGTGTAAATGCAATCCTCATGATTACAATTCCAACCAGTCAGTGTGTTAGGCGTGCATGTAAATAGTGTTAGTAAAATAGTTAAAATCAAACTTATCGAAAAAACACACACGCACACACAAACACACACATTTTCATTCATAATTAATCACATTGTTATAGGCAAAATTCAGTAATGAATTCAAAAGTAGTGTATTGTACACTTTTATTTTAAAAGTACTGCTATATGAACAAAGGTTTAACAGCACTTTTTTTTCCTTTTTGGTAATTTTTTTTTCAGATTCTATCAACTCCGCCATCTGGAAGAGATTTAAAATTAAAGTGTCCATATGTTTGGTAGCTTTCTCCATTTTTGCTGTCCCTGCCAGTCCTTTTCTGTTCCGGTTCATGTGAGCACTGCAACAGTCTTAGGCCCACCCCAAATACTTTCATTGGTTGAGACGTGTGATGACGCCCATCCCAAGCCAGTACTGATCAACATCCCACCCCTTCTGTGACCCATGGTTTGTCTGTATGTGTATTCAGAGCCAGTGAGCAACAGACTCACTTAGAAGAGCCAGCCTTCTATTTTAGCCTAATTTAACAAATATGTGTTGGTCAGCAATTTTCATTCAGTGTTTTCACAAATGCCTTATTTTTATGCACTTTTTTAGTAAAATCTAAAATTTTAGAAAACTGCAGACGCCTCCCTGGGCACAAATCCCAGACTCAATCTCACCAGAGAAGAGCATGCAGTCACTTTTTTCAGAACGACACGAGGAAGAGTTTCCGGAGAGTGAACACCGGGAAGGCAGAAAGCCTAGACAGAATCTCCAAGCCTGTGCCAACCAACGGCATTGGTGCTCATGGTTCCTGTCCCCATGAAATGCTTTGAGACTTGTGAAAGACTTTATCATCTCTTTACCACCCCCATGCCTGGGCCCGCTGTAGTTTCCATACAGCTCCAACAGATTCAGAAGATGCAATAAACCATCTCACCCACACTGCCCTGGGCCACATAGACATTAGGAGGGGAAATCATGTTAAACTGCTGTTTGCTGAATACAATGCTTCAAAACCTGGGACTCAATTTTGGCATGTGCAGCTGGATCTTCAACTTTCTTACAGGCAGATTTCAGGCAAAGCAGGTGGGCCCCACACCTTATCCCTCCTCACAAGGATGTGTCCTGAGCCCTCTGCTGTACTTCCTGTATACAAATGACCATGTGGCTACATCAGACTACACTACCATTTTTAGGTTTGCTGATGGCAGTAGTTGTGATGAGCCTGATCTCTGAAAATAAATAGAAGGCCTCCTAGAGGAAGTATCACCCGAAGAACTAGTGCCAGGAGAAAAACTCAATGTGAATGTCGGAAATAGTTGAAGGTTTAATGCTAATTTTGAGAGGAAGCAAGAGAGGACTGGACCTCAGAAAGGGAGCTCAGCAGAAGGCAGAGCTTTTAATTTACCAACTGATCCTGTCCCAATCCTCACATACATGAGGTTTGGGTAGTGACCAAAAGAATGACATACATACTGAAATGAGTTTCCTCCAAGGGTGGCTGCTCACCTTAAAGATGTGAGGGCTACATCAGACTGCTCCTCACAGGAAGGACAGTTGAGGTGGTTTACCAGGGTGCCTTTTTAGGTTTCCAGGCTGTCCAATGGCTAAGAGACCCTGGGGCAGACCCAGAATTGTGATGATTATATATCTTGTCTCGCCTGATCGCTGGATTCTGAGGAGCTGCAATGTGTTGCTGGGAAATAGAAGCTTCCTTGCTTAACCTGCTATTCTCCAACCCAAGTGGAAGAAAATTATGGAGGACTGAGTGATCATCATCACAAAAAATCACCCCAACAACACTGCTGCGTCAGGGAGCACTACTGCTGCCTCATGGCCAAGGTAGAGAGGGTAAGGAGGGGTTTCCTCCCTGACCATCCAGGTCCTGAACAAGTACCTTTCACATCAGTACAAATTTAAGCTCACAATTACAATGCATCCACCAGTCAGAAACTATATATGTACCTGTTTTATTGTTTGTATTTCCTGAAACCTCTCATGGTTATGCTTGTTCACTGTTTCATGGTTTAATTTCTCTAAAATGTACAGATATATTATTTTATTGTTCTCTTGTAAAATAGATTTTTATTTCATTTTGGATTAATTATTGTATTCCATGGTATTCTGTTCATCTTTGTTATTCTAAATGTTAGTTGCTAAGCACAGACAAATTTCACTTACTATTGAAAGCAACATAAACTGAGTAGGGTTCTGTGAGGTGTTTCATTAAGGCAAACTCACAGAAAATACATGCAAATAGATAAAACACAAGCAAATTAAGAAAATATCTCCATCAATTTGAGAACACACGATGGTGATGTTTGACAGCTCAGCATTTATGCGCTGAAAATACAGAAGCACTGCAAATACAGAAAGTTGCAAATATAGAAAATGACAATGGAACTCTTTCCAGAGGATACTAAAAAGTACATAACACAGCTTGGACATGGTTGTTTTTGACTGATTATGGTAATGAAGTCTGATCTGTGTATCATTTGGGGTTGGAAATGTGCTTACACTGTCTTGTATCCCAGAACCTGGCCAACCAGGGGCAAACATATTGTCATGGTGCTCTGCACTGGTTTTGTTTGCTCCCAGTATTCACTCATTTATTCACCCCTTCCTGTTTCATTTTGTGTTACTTACTTCTCTTGTTTCGGACTCTACAATTCCTGCCTGTGCCATCCTAATTAGTTTCACCTGTCTGTCATTAGTCTTCCTCACCTGCGTATTTAGTACTGCCTGTCTAGGCAACTGCCTAGAGCTTCCCTTTGGCAAGGACAGCAAAATGTGGGACTATTCATTCAACTATTCATGAGAAAATTGCTGGGTAACTATAGCAGCATGTGCAATATTTCAAACATGCTTAGCACAGGAGAAGTCAACTGAGCACACTGAAAGTTTTCAGAAATGAAAATAATTGGACATAAGATTGGCTTAACAAAACAGACAGATGCACAGTATCTGCAGAAACTGGCTGCCGAGACAATGCATTGGAAAAAAAGTGTTGCAGCAGTTGATTAATCTTCTCAAAGTAGTGGCTATGCAAAACCAGCCCCTCGGCAGTAGTATAGATAGATTGTTTGAGTATAACAATGGAAATTCCCTCAAAACAGTGGAGATGACCAGCCTTTTTGATAGCATTATGGCTGAACACATTAGGAAAATTACTTCAAAAGAAACAGCACATTCACTAATGATGACACTGATGTGTGCCTTACGTTTGCCTCACTGCAATCTATGGTCAATTAAAATGTCCATCATTCTAGATTGGTTAAAATATGCAACATTAATGAACATGTATATCTCCAAAAGCTTTCACTCAAATACAATATTTTGACTTTTGTAAGCATAAACAAATATACCCTAGTTTTGTACATGTGATATCATTTTTTCAAGTCATCAAAAGATGTGTTAATTGCCTGTTTTTCTGGTGGCATAGTGAGTAATTTACCTTCTCTGGGGATACAAATATCCAGGGTCTTCTTTTTTTTTCAAACCTCTGTCTTTGATATCTTCCTTTGTAATTTGTGGTTTCCAGACCTCACAATGGTGGTCTTTTAAGGGACTATGATAAACTCAAAATGACTGTGGAACTGAATCCAAATGTTCAAAGTGGACAGTTATGTGGGTGCAAATGTGGAATGCTATATTATATTAAGACTAAGAACAGTTAAAAGTGGCAAGATCAGGTTCTGTAATGCTGATAATATCTGATAGCTATAACAGTAGCATAGCCAACATATTGTGGGTGCGCATAGACATCCATTCACTCCTGATTTTAATAGCTTACCAACAATGACTGCATGTCAGCACTGAAATTATTTCACTATTATCCAATGTGTGTATAACAAGATATTTAATGTTATTGTAACAATCATACCATACCTAAGAATAAAGTAGAACTTAATCCAATTTGTAAATGAGCCAAATTCCTCAATAACATCATCATTTTAGAGATAAACAGTATCTTGTTAGGACAAGAAAAGTTACTTGTTATAACGTGGTGAGTTTATATGTCATAATAAGGTAAGGGAAAGGGTAATCATCTAGTTTTCATGTGAAAAACATTTTGTCCTAACAACTTTTCACTTAATAACGTGACACTTATATGTTATTCTTTATCTGGTGTGGCAGTAATATGTTTCCATAGATGCAGACTGAATTACAGCTTTTTCTATTACTCAAGGTGCTGTCATCTGAGCAATATGCTTTGTTTGCCATTACTTAAACTTGAGGCTAACTAAAAGATTTGACCGGCAGTTAGTGGTTACGGTGGGTTTACCACTTTTTAATTTTTAAGATATTTGGCTAAATATAGTTGTCTGCTACTGTTGGAACCAAGGCTGATGAGAGCACTGAGACTAAGCCAAACAGTAAGCACAATAAAAACAAAGCAGTTAGAATAGGCTGAAAAGCTCAGTAGAGCCGCAGAATGGAGTGGTAATTCTCTGTGGGATGGTGACTGTAGGCAACCTATTTCATTCTTTCTATTAATTATTATTCTTTGTTTTAAGTATTAAAGGAGATTTTTAAAAAGTATTTTTGCTGCAGTATTTAGTATTTATATAATGTGATGATCACTAGCTGGCAGTTTATTTGCTACTACTACTGTAAATCAGGTTTCATGGTATGGTTCTCTTTATACATTGTCTGTATTTATGTACCTTCTGCATTGCAGCACACAGCACGTCATTGCCTTTGTGGATAGGGACCTGAACTGAACCAAGGAATTGCACAAGGAAGTGCTCTATCCAACCATCTTTCTGGACTGAGAGAGAAAAGAAGAACAAAAACATTTTAAATGATCAAATGTTGATGATGGTGATATTCTGTTTTACAGCACAGTTCTTTGCAGTATACCTTGATTAATATATTTGGCAACCCTGACAGCGTAGAAGGCAGGGAATATGCCGGTAGCTCCAGTCCTCATGTTGTAACCCTGACACCACAGGTCCTCAGACTGGTTCAACATTAATACGGGATCATCTGTCTCCAGGTACAGTTCATCTGCATGACGAGGTACAAACCTAAAAACAGGCATTAAAATATACAGATTTTAGTCTATGATTAATTAATAGTTAATCTGGACATCAAAATTAGTTTGTATATGATCATATGTGTTAACCTGTAGACAGCTCTGTGGCTTTGCTGTCTCTCTACTCCATCCAACACACAGGAGAACATACCAAAGGACCCAGCACCTGAATAATACAGCATTAATGTTATACACAGTCAACAGCTTACAGTTTGTATATGTTTTATATTCATTCTCTAATGAAAAAACATAAAATAATGTGAACCAATTTTGACTGACATATACTGAGGAATTTAAAGCCTACAAGGCTACTACCATGAAAATGCTCAGAGCCCCCATGTGTAGGATTTGGGAAATTCTGTATTTGGCAACTGTTGGTGGTAATATTAAAAAGGATACTGAGGCAAACAAAAATTAAATCTATTGAAATCTCATACAAATTACACATAACACATTATGACATATATTAGAGACACTAGTGTCACTAATATGGCTAGATGTAGCTTAATCCCAGACCTCTGATCTTCAGTGTGTTCAACGATTCATTAAGGCCTAGTATTGTTCTCATTAAAGCGACAGTCAGAAAGATTAGGAGAGAGTGGTCTTGTTTTGAAGATTAGAGTTAGTGTAAGTTCCCGGTGTAAGTTCCCTTCCCCTTTCTGTACAATGCCCACCAGCTCTCCTCCAAAGCCCTCCCCACAGCATCACTTGGTCTTCTTTTGTTTACTTATCTTTTGTGTAAACTGTTGTTTTCTCAATGCTTGGTCATTTGGTTCTTGTTTATCAACCATCACCTCCGCCCCAAGTCAGCACATGCGTGTTGGAGTGGAGCTTGTGCAGGAGCAGGGATGGACACTCCATCAGATACTCTCTTCTGTTGGTGTCGGTGCAGTGGATTCTTGCTGGATGGAGCCGCAGGAAGCTTTTTTCATAGATTATCTCTCTCATGTACTACTGTCAAAACATAGTGACTTCTCTACCTTATCTACTGTTACCTGTGAGCCGGGCAGCAAGCAGGGGCAGGGACCTGAGTGTGCTGACCCCCAGCATCATAGAGTAACGCTAGGGATGTGGAACTTCACCTTGCTGGTGGGGAAGGAGCTGGAGTCAGTACAGGAGGTGGAACAATACCTACTAGATATAGTTGGGCTCACCTCTACACACAGTGCTGGGTCTGGAAACCAAGCTCCCGGAGAGGGGTTGGATTCTGTCCTTTTCCGGAGTTGCCCAGGGTGAGAAGCGGTGAGGGATTCGGTTGTTTGTGCGTATGCACCAAGCAAAATGTCAGAGTACCCAGCCTTCTTGGAGTCACAGGTGGTGTGGGACTTCAATGCTCATATGGGAAATGATGGAGAAATGATGGGGTGATTGGAAGGAACAGTCAGCCTGATCTTAACCTGCATGGTCCTTTGTTATTGGACATCTGTGCTAGTCATAGATTGGCCATAACCATGTTTGAACATAGGGTGACTCATAAGTGTATCTAGTTCCAGAGCACCCTAAGCCAAAGATCAATGATCACCTTTTTTGTTGTATCATCAGATCTGCAACCATATGTCTTGGACACTCGGGTGATGAGAGGAACACAGCTGTCAACTAATCACCTGATCCAACTCACCACCAGGGGGTGATTAGGCCCTTTAACTCCCACCAACAGAAAAATTTCTCATGCATCCCAGGGCTGGTTGGGGACATAGAATCCGAGCGTGCCACGTTCAAAGCCTCCATTGTGGAGGCGGCTGCTAGGAGTTGTGGCCGTAAAGCTGTCTGTGCCTCTTGTGGAAACAACCTAAGAACCCACTGGTAGACACTGGTGGTGAAGGAAGCTGTCAGGCCGAAGAAGGAAGGTTTTCAGTCTTGGTTTGCCCAGGGGTCTCAGCAGCAGAGAGGTACTGGCGGACTAGGAGGGCCTGCAGCCTCACTCGCTGCAGAAGCAAAAACCTGGGTGTCAGATGGGTTGACCCTTGTCACCAATGCGGATGTGGTTAATAAGGTCAGGGAGTTCAAGTATCTTGCGGTCTTGTTCACAAGTGAGGGTAAAATGGAGCATGAGATTGACTGACAGGTGGATTGGTGTAGCATCAGTAGTCGATCTATGTACCAACCAGAAGGAATGAGATCGTGGATAGAAGCAGCTGAAATGAGTTTCCTCAGTAGGGTGGCTTGGCTCAGCCTTAGAGACAGAGTGAGTACAGCCGCTGCTCCTTATCGTATTGAAAGAAGCCAGATGAGGTGTTTTAGACATCTTATCAGGATGTCTCCTGGGTGACCTCTTTGGAAGGTCTTCCAGGCATGTCCTATGGGTAAGACAACCCAGGGCAGACCTAGGGCACACTGTGGAGATTATCTGGCTTGGGAGCTGGAATGTGTTTCTAAGAGGGACATTTGGGCTACATACTTCTGCTTAACAGTGTCTTATATTTACATGATAGAAAATATAAGACTATTCCTCCTCTCTAGTGACAACTTCTATAACAATGGACAATAGCAATATATGTATACGCCTGTTCTCAGGTTACTATACTACACTATACAACTCTGTTTAGCTCTAGTTAGCTTAGTGTACCATATGGGAACTACCAGTGTCTCTAAATTCAGGTTTTTCTTCAATGTCATGATCCTAAATATTTGTCCCAATAACTAATTTGAGACTAATGTCTGTTTTTTGGTACGTATTTCTGAATTTAAAAATATAAATAAATAAATAGATTTAAAATGCTGCTTAATTAGAAATATATATCTATGTTGTAGGAAAAGATACACATAGAATAAATATATATATAGAATAGAATAAAGTGAATTTCCAATTTGTACATCAACCCACTCAAGATGATATCATGTATGTTTCGGCCTGTCATATTTGGTATATACTGACAACTGACACCCAACATCATATTGTGTCTCCTCACTGTAAAGTACATCAAATGGCCCAAGTAAACTGTGATCTAGATAGTGTTAAAGACAGACAGGAGGCAACGTTAACTGCTAACTGTAGCTCTACTAAGATATGTCAAAGGAACCTGAAAAATAATTAGAATTTACTATCTAAGTATGAATATACATTAATTTATTCTTATTTAAGGTAAATATTTGGAGAATATACAAACCAGTGGCACTGTAATGGCTGCTGCTGTTGGCAAACAGGTTGAGGAACTTCCTACTTCTTGAAGCTCCAACTCTTCCTTCATTAGATTCCTCTTCCTCTGAAGTTGTGGTTGACGTTACCTTGGAGTGCTTGTAGTTCCTTGCAACAACTTCCCTCCTTCTCTTTATCTCCTCTTCCCTCCTCCTCTTCACATCCTCTTCCCTCCTCCTCTTCATATCCTCCTCCTCCTTTCTTCTCTTTTCCTCCTCTTTACTCCTTTCTTGGATCAGAAAACAAGGAATGGCCATGTAAAAAGATTTCTTCTTTTACATCTGCATCATAATCATCATCTACTACAAAATGTGGTGTTCAGCAAGTTTTAGTAATGAGTGCTCTACTCTTTTCTCTTTTTAGTATATGTTGCAGCTTAGCACAAAACAAAAATACAAAGACATGATATCTATTTCTACTGAGATGCAGATGACCGCATTCCACATATAAATCCCAAAATCTGTTATTAATGTTAGACATTATTACACAATTAAGTAATTCCCACTTTTACAAGACGAATATTAAATCCAAACAGACAGCCATGCAATCAATTGAGCAGATTCATGCTTGCCAAAGGATGAACCATTTTCATTTTAGATGTTTAATTGAGTTTTACTCTAGAGCCACCATCAAGGACAAAATGTTAACCCAACACTTCGGGAAATAAAGAAACAACGAAATTTGATTGAGAACATTCATCGTCCCAAAGGGATAAATCCCTTTAACAGTATGAACTTACACTATGAATTTTCCTTTATTTTAATTTTCCTCAGACCAAAGTTGACCTTTATAGTCCCACAACTGGCAGGTTTTTAGAAAACAACTGATGAGAAATGCATATCTTGTCTCTAGAGCTTTTGGCCGCTTTTTTTTTTACATGATACTGCTTTGAGACAAGAAGAGTGTTCAGCCATATCAAATTAATCAGTATCTTTACCTTGCTTCCTTGCTTCTTCCCTGCTCTTCCTCTCCTCCTTATACTCTGGATCTTCCTCCTCATTGGCTGACTGATAGACCGTCTCTGCATCGCTGTCATCATTGTGCTCATATCCGTGGAAGCAGTCTTTAAGGCTGACCAGCTGTAACTGAGCATGTTCATCGACCACCAGAGTATATTTAATAGAATCATAATTTATCCCTGCTGTAGCCTCACTTTGTGGTACAATATGAGTAGCTGTACAATCTCCGCCAGGGACAGAGCTGGTGCCATCTACCTCGGTGTTACTGTCACCCTTTCCCTCTGTGTCCACCTCTGACTTGGTACAGTCTATCACTGTTTTTTCATTACCTGCAAAGCAGTGAGTTGGATCATTCTGGATGTTCATACAGGGAGTTGGATCTCCCTCCCCCTCTTCTTCACTGATGTCAGGGTTAGTGTGGTGGGATAAAGAAGGATGCAGAGGCCCTGGTGGAGGGCCCTCTGTGTCTGAGCTTAGGCACATTCTGTTTGAGCCCCCTTCGCTGCTGGACCGGGAGAGGACAGGGGGGGTTTCCTTGGTCCTGTCATGGTTTTGACCTAATAACACAAAATATTGGCAGTGGGTTGATATTCAGATAACTTGAAGTGTTTGTAAACAGTTCGGAAAACAAATGTGGACAAAGGTATTTGTGAACCCCTAAGGTATGTTACATACCTTAATTGTCTTAAAGGTCCTGTATGTAAAATTCAGAAAATGCTCATTAACAATGACACTGGCAATCAGCATCCTGTTGCTCGTGCTTGTGCATTTGCTTGCACTTTATAGGTATGAGTCAGCATCAGCTAAAACAGTGTCACAACACACACAAGACTGAGCTAACTGACAGGCATCATGTTTATAGCTTGCTAAACAGCTTTATGAATGGCTTTTTTCTGAGAGACTCAGCAATTTCAGCAAAAAACTGTGAGGGAACTAGACGAAATATGTAAAAGTGTTGCCTGTGTTGAGTTGTGAATCTGTGTTGTGGTGTGTTCCAATTGATTGTGGACTGTAGTGGAGCTGAAGAGAGGAACAACCTGGGAGTGCAAAATTGTCCTTCACATTGAAATCAGTCCACAGGTTGTTATAGTAAACCCAGAAAGTCATGGGGAAGGTCTAATTTTATTTAAACTTTTGTTACAATTTATCCACATATTGGCAACGAGAAAAGAAAAAGACAAAATGCGTAAAAGAAGACTGGAGACTGGTTGTAATCATAGACCAATGTAAATACTAATATTATGTCATCCTCCAAAGTGTCTGTGTCCATGTGACCACTAGATCTTTAAAGCTGCACTAATAAATATTTGTTCATATCAATAATGCATCAAACAACTATATGTAATAATAAAAGAGTCTAGTAGTGGAAAAATGAGAGCAAATGGTCACCAACTTTGTCATTCCCTTCAGCTTTACAAACCTTTTCAGTCAATTTTGGATGATTGTTTTGGGTCTCTACCGCATAATGTAACTCTTTCATCAACCTCATTTCCAGCAGCAGGGACGAACAAGACAAAGTTATCTAATAAACACTGTTTTGATTTAACAGCTAAAGACATACTTTTCTTAGGAGTTGTTGGAGGTTAAAATCAATGATATCAATGATTTCAAATAAATGCCAATATTACTCTGTCTACTTGATGTGTAAATGAGAAATTGGTTTATAAAACACTCTCCACAACAATGATAGAGCAATACTGACATTTTATTTGGTTCTGCTAACCTAAAGGTGCCAAGAAGTATGCATCTTTTGACGGATTACCCAGTTGTGTTGAGTTTTTGCAAACTCTCATTCCTGTGAGCCCCTCCTCTCACAATTATCAGGCACAGCTTTCAATTTTCAGATGACCAAATCTCCTGACCCCTAAGTCATATAGTAAGTCCTATTTACTATATATTCATACTCACAACAGGAAAATATCAAGTGACTTTGATGATCCCCTGACCCTAACATTAGTACATTCTGTGAAAACCTTTATATAACTATTCTGATTCTATTCTATTCACTGACAGTTCCTCTTTTGTTTTCATTAGAATCATGACCTTGTGAGGATGTAACTGTCCCTAAAACTGTTTTTAGATCAGAAAATACTATAGCAAAAGCAATATAAAAAATATTATGTTACAAAGATGTTATGTAATTTCGATTTCAAGATATGCTTCCAATTTGTTAACTCCAATAAAGTACAAGAGTAATCTTTGGAGTTTTAATCATTGTACAACAAATCAACTAAACATGCAAAAATCAAAGTAAAATTTATTCATTTTCTAGTTATTTAAATTAAATTAATTTGATAATCAACAACTGCATCATTTCTCTCACTGTCTTTTCTGAAATTTAGGAATTCTGGAAGAATTATTAGGTGTGGGTGGGGGACTTTATCTTATGATTTACTTGAAATAACACTCAATTATTAATACAATTTAAAAAAAAAAACAAGACACACCCCTGCTCTCCAAAAAAACCTACCCTCCCATCGGCAAAAATAAAGGTTTAAATACCCACCAACCTCAGTGCTAAAAGTGAGTTCATTACCTTGGTCTTGGATCTTGTCCTGGTGTCTTGGTGCAACAGGCGTTCGTGGGACCACCATGGCTGTCAAATAAACTTCCTGGTTAGACAGTATGTTATTTTGTTTGAGACTCCATCCTCTGTTGCTCCCTTTAACTACTTTTCCTTTCGCATCAGCACCCCGGCCTTTCAGTCTATTTGCTTCTCTTGGCCTCTGATGTCCATTTCTCTCTCGCTCCTTCCCCTTGGACTCCTCACAAAGTCTTCCAACTCTTCTATCTTCCTTCCCTGATGTTAATTCATCCTTTACTCTGATGTCACCCAGACTCCTCTCTTTCATTGGTGGTGCTCCTCTTCCTCCTCCTCCTCCTCCTTTCCGTTGATTCCTTGGTGTGCTGGAGGACTGTGTATGTGTAGCCCCAGACACCTGTCTTTCCCGCAGTCGAGCTTGTGTGTCTGTAGTGGTGGAAGCAGCCTGAATGTTGGCTCTGTTGTTGCCCCAGCCCCACTGGCTGCAGGAGGCTTTAAGGCTGGTCGGCGCGTGTTTTGTTGGACTTTGTCCTCTGGTTTTGGTTGGATTCCTTGTGGTGTTAGATCCCCTTATTATGCACAAAACAAAAGTATTAGGTTATGTATTAGGCAACCAGATGCATACAGAGGGATTATCAAAGTTACCAAGAGTAAACAATTTATCCAGGATACAAGTTCCAGACAGTGGAAAAATTCAGACATAGTTATTTCAAACACTTATACTTGATTTTAAAGTATCTTTTAATGCACACATGTACAACCCTTCCCAAACTTTATAAAATTTATGAAAAGTGGCATATAATTCTTTTTCTTTTTTATTAATTGTATTAATTGTCAGCTGCTAATAATACTGGGAAAACAGGTAAAAATATGAACTAAGCTTAAAATAACATATATATATACGTGTGTGTGTGTGTGTGTATGTACGTGTGTGTGTGTGTGTGTATATGTGTGTATATATGTGTGTATATATATATATATATATATATATATATATATATATATATATATATATATATATATATATATATACATACATACATATACATATATACACCTGTTTTCCTAGTATTATTAGCAGCTGACAATTAATACAATTAATAAAAGAGAAAGGGACTTTTTTGGTGACCAAAGGGGACATGATAGAAAACTCACTAGCATAGCTGTTTCAGGAGGAGTGCGCGTGGTGCCACTGCACATGAAGTTTGCATTTTGTCTTCCTTTTTGTTTTAAACTTAACAGTCTTCAAAGCTTATTTCCTGCCTATTTGGTAACATCACATGATCTCATTGTTAGAGCTGGATGACTACCTCTAGAATCCAGAGCAAGTGGCATACTTTTTATACTATGTCACAGCTGATCAAGCTCTCAAGTCTCTCTACACCCATTGTACATATACAGTCAAGCCCGAAATTATTCATACCCCTGGGCAAATTTTAACTTAAAGTTACTTTTATTCAACAACTATCAAGTTTTTTTTTTTTTTTTTTAACCAGAACCAGAAATGACACAGGTGTCTCCCAAAAGATAATAAGACTTATGTACAAGAGGCATCATTGTGGAAAAAAATATTTCTCAGCTTTTATTTACATTTGAACAAAAAGTGGCATGTCCAAAATTATTCATACCCATTGCAAACTGTCACAGTCTATGGGAAAGTCCAAGTCCCAGCTGTTCTAAAGCATCCTAATTTCCCTGATTCATTGGGAACAATGAATCAGTTCCCAATGAATCAGTTGTCTTAATCAACTCAACAGGTGAAAAACAGCAGCTCTCTGCAGTTGGTTTGTGGAACAGTCATGGCTAAGACAAACAGGAGCTCACTGAGGACCTGCAGCTACACACTGTGGCTGCTCACAAGTCAGGAAAGGACTATAAGGCCATATCTAAATGTTTTCAAGTTCCAGTGGCTACAGTGCAAAGTGTTAATAAAAAATACAAGACATTCCGCACTGTTGAAAATCTCAGAGGACATGGTCGGAAGCCAAAAAGTGACATCTGTGCTGGCCAGGAGGACAGTGAGAGAGGCTGAAAAAGAATCCAAGGATCACCACCAAGGCCATCCTGGAGAATCTGGGCCCTGCTGGTGGCAACGTCTCAAGGCAGACAGTACAACGGATACTGGACACTGCTGGGTTCCACTGGGATAAGGCACACAAAAGCCCGCTTGGCCTTTGCAAATGCTCATCTGGACAAAGAAGAAGACTTCTGGTCTTCTGTTTTATGGTTAGATGAAACAAAAATTGAATTGTTTGGCCACAAGTGATGTATCCTTCATTTGGCGTAAAAAAGGAAAAGTCTTCAACCATAAGAACACCATCCCCAACTTCAAACATGGTGGTGGGAACCTAATGCTTTGGGGGTGTTTCTCAGCCAATGGACCAGAGAACCTAATCACAGTAAATGGCACCATGAAAAAAGAGGAAAACATCAAGATTCTCAACAACATCATCAGGCAGTCTGCAGAGAAACTTGGCCTTGGACACCACTGAACATTTCAGCATGACAGCGACCCAAAACACGCAGCAAAATTGGTGAAGAAATGGTTAGCGGACAAAAACATTAATGTTTTAGAGTGGCCTAGCCAGAGTCCTGACTTTTGCGTGGAGAGCACCGTACCCACCAGGACTGTATGGAGCTTCTCCAACAGCAAGGCCCTGGATTACCCCGGACATTAAGGCTATCTTGAAGGAGAAGAGGAGAGCTTTTGTGTCTGGAAAATAAAGAGGAGCTGAAGAGGGAGCTGAGGAGGATGATCAGGAAAGGGAAGAACAGCTACAGGAGGAAGATGGAGCACCAGCTGCTCAACAGCTACAGGCCAGTAGCTCTGATGTCTCATCTGATGAAGACGCTGGAGAGACTGGTCCTCATCCATCTGCGCCCGCTGGTGAGCTCCTTCATGGACCTGCCTGCAGTTTCGCCTACCAGCCTGACATCGGGGTGGATGATGCCGTCATCTACCTCCTTCACACCTCCCTCACTCACCTGGAGAAGGCTGGAAGCACTGTGAGGATCATGTTCTTTGATTTCTCCAGTGCATTCAACACCATCCAGCCCAGGCTGCTGGTGGGACAAGCTGCAGCTAGCTGGGGTGGATCATCACCTCACTTCCTGGATTCTGGACTACCTCACTCACACAGACCACAGTTTGTGAGGGTTGCAGGGCTTTGAGTCGGATCGGCTTCTCTGCAGCACCGGTGCTCCGCAGGGAAACGGTTCTGGCTCCTTTCCTGTTCACCCTCTACACTTGCAGACTTTTCATACAATGCACACCATCATGTCATCTCCATAAGTTCTCTGATGACTCTGCTGTTGTTGGCCTCATCACAGATGGGGACGACAGAGAGTACAGAGGACTTATTCAGGACTTTGCGGACTGGTGCCTGCGGAACAACCTCCAGATCAACGCTGGTAAAACCAAGGAGCTGGTGGTGGATTTCCGCAGGCGTAGCCACTCTCCGCCTGCACCGGTGAGCATCCAGGGAACGGACATCGACACTGTGAAGTCCTACAAGTACCTGGGTGTTCACCTAAATTGACAGTCTGGACTGGACACACAACACAGACGCCCTTGTCAAGAAGGGCAACAGCAGACTGTTCCTGCTCAGGAGGCTGAGGTCTTTTGGAGTGCAGGGACCACTCCTCAGGACCTTTTATGACTCTGTGGTGGCATCAGCCATCTTTTATGGGATAGTCTGCTGGGCCAGCAGCATCACGGACAGGGACAGGAGGAGAATGGACAGACTGGTGAGGAGGGCCAGCTCTGTCCTGGGATGCCCCCTGGACTCAGTGGAGGTGGTGGGAAACGGGAGGATGATGGCTAAGCTGTCATCCCTGTTAAACAACACGTCCCACCCTCTACAGGACACTCTGACAGCTCTGGGCAGCTCCTTCAGTGAGCGGCTGCTCCATCCACGCTGTGTGAAGGAGAGGTACCGCAGGTCCTTCCTGCCTGCTGCTGTCAGACTACACAACAAACAAAATGCCCGCTAGTCTGCAGATAATAGACAACAAACAATAAACAATAAAAAAACTGACTTGACATAACTGGTCTCTGTGCAACAACAATACACTTCTGTTCATTATTCATCACTATTTACACTGTTTTTTGCACTCCCTGAGATATATATATATTTCTCATATGTATATTCTCAGGCACACTCCCTCTGTACTATGTACAGGTTTACTTACAGTTATAGTTATAATTATTTATCTTGGATTATTTTATTTTTTATTTCATTCTATTTTATTTTATTTTATTTTATTTTATGTCTTACATTTCTTACTGTCTATTTTCCACTGTGTGTTTTCGCTGCTGTTGCGCTGTAAATTTTCCCCGCTGTGGGTCTAATAAAGGAAATCTGAATCTGAATCTGAATCTGAATCCAATTGAGAATCTGTGGAGGGAGCTAAAGATCAGGGTTATGGCAAGGAGATCCTCCAACCTGAAAGAGTTAGAGCTCATTGCAAAAGATGAATTGGCAAAAATACCAGTGGAGACATGCAAAAAGCTGGTCAGCAATTATAGGAAGCGTTTGATTTCTGTAATAGCCAATAGCTATTGATTATTGAGAAGGGTATGAATAAATTTGGACAAGCCACTTTTTGTTCAAATGTAAATAAAAGCTGAGAATACCACAATAATGCCTCTTGTACATCATCTTATCTCTTGGGAGAAGCCGTAGTCATTTCCGGTAAAAAAAAAAAAAAACTTGCTTGTTGAATAAAAGTAACTTTAAGTCAAAATTTGCCAGGGGTTATGAATAATTTCGGGCTTGACTGTATGTGAGACAACATGAGGATACCTAACTAAACTGTGAAATGGAAGATACTGATCTACAAAGGCATTATCTCACAGACACACTTCTCACAGACACTCTCAAGACATAAACGCATAGAACCTGCCAGAGCTGAGGATTCACCGAGATATCAATCCAAAGGTACTAATTACAGCATCAAATACTCCTCAAAAGAACTGAACGAACATTTCCAAGATGTGAGACTGTGCTCAGAATTTCTTTGATCATTGTGTTGACTGTGGTATTAGGGGGAGCAGTTTGTCAGTGTTTGCATTTATATATATTTATGTCTCAGAAAAGACTGTGTGGGCTTGCTATTGTGCTGTACTTTATTATACTGTGTTGTAAAATTATAATTCATTTAATTAAGCCTATGGCGAGACCCTCGTTTACTCAACACATCAAGATTTCTTATAGTCCTGCCACACTAAAAAGTGCCCACATGACTGTCACAAAATGTTTTGAGACTTGTTTGTTTAAGTTCACATTGGGCCTCACACCCCTCTTGCAATGGCTTAAAAATCTAGTAAACATTTTTGGTCAAGAAATTTCTCTGTGGAGACATTATTCACAGTAGCAGAAAGTTTACCAAGAGATTACACTGGTCTTAATTTAATATAATTTGTTGTTGTTATTTTGTTTACTCGATTTTTTTGTGTTTTTTCTCAGAGTAATTTAATGTCCATACCTGTAATGTGTGGGGAGGAGGAGCAGGTGTCCTTCCAGCTGTCCTTCTTGCCTAAAGAGTTGTTGTTGATAGAGTCCTGGACATAATGAGACAGAACAGCAGTGTAGGAGCAAAAACCAACACATTAACGCGTGCACACACGCATGTGCACACACGCACACACAGTTGTAAGAAGAAGAATGTGAACCCTTTGGAATTACCTGGATTTCTGCATAAATTGGTCATAAAATGTGTTCTGATCTTCATCCAAGTCACAACAATAGACAAACTCAGTCTGCTTAAACTATACATACAATACAAACAATACCATACAAACAATTATATGTTTTCGTGTTTTTATCGAACACACCATGTAAACATTCACAGTGCACGGTGGAAAAAGTATGTGAACCCCTAGGCTAATCACTTCTCCAAGAGCTAATTGGAGTCATTAGTCAGCCAACCTGGAGTCCAATCAATGGGACAAGATTAGAGGTGTTGGTTAAAGCTGCCCTGCCCTTATAAAAAACACACACCAGTTTTGAGTTTGATATTCTCAAGAAGCATTGCCTGAGGTGAAACATGCCTCCCACAAAAGAGCTCTCAGAAGACCTACGATTAAGAATTGTTGACTGGGGAAGTATCTCTAAAAGCCTTGATGTTCATCAGGTAACATCGGTAAGACAGATTGTCTATAAATGGAGAAAATTCAGCACTATTGCTACTCTCCCTAGGAGTGGCCGTCCTGTAAAGATGACTGCAAGAGCACAGCGTAGAATGCTCAATGAGGTGAAGAAGAATCCTAGAGTGTCAGCTAAAGACTTACAGAAATCTCTGGCACATGCTAACATCTCTGTTGACGAATCTACAGACACTAAACAAGAATGGAGTTAATGGGAGGACACCACGGAGGAAGCCACTGCTGTCCACAAAAAATATCGCTGCACGTTTGAAGTTTCAATTTGCAAAAGAGCACCTGGATGTTCCACAGCACTACTGGCACAATATTCTGTGGACCGATTAAACCAAAGTTGAGTTGTTTGGAAGGAACACACAACACTATGTATGGAGGAAAAAAAGGCACAGCACACCAACATCAAAACCGTCATCCCAACTGTGAAGTATGGTGGAGGGGGCATCATGGTTTGGGGCTGCTTTGCTGCCTCAGGGCCTGGACAGATTGCTATCATCGACGGAAAAATGAATTCCCAAGTTTATCAAGACATTTTGCAGCAGAACTTAAGGCCATCTGTCCACCAACTGAAGCTCAACAGAAGATGGGTGATGCAACAGGACAACGACCCAAAGCACAGAAGTAAATCAACAACAGAATGGCTTCAACAGAAGAAAATACACCTTCTGGAGTGGCCCAGTCAGAGTCCTCATCTCAACTTAACTGAAATGCTGTGGCATGACCTCAAGAGAGCGATTCACACCAGACATATCCCAAGAATATTGCTGAACTGAAACAGTTTTGTAAAGAGGAATGGTCCAAAATTTCCTCCTGACCATTGTGCAGGTCTGATATGCAACTATAGGAAACGTTTGGTTGAGGTTATTGCTGCCAAAGGAGGGTTGGACGAGGATGAGGATCCCCTCAATCTGTTCACAATTCCTTATTTTAATGAAGATATTGTCTGATGTGTAGATATTTATAATGATCCCAGGCAGGGAAATTAAATTCCTGAATAAGTTGTTGAAATAATTTGTCCATCAAGTAATTGGTCAGTATCCACCAGCCCCCTTGTCCAGCCATTTGTTAAATCTAAACAATAGGTTTATCTAAACCTAAACCAAGGTTTGAAAAATAGATTTAAAAAAAATTAATTGAAGCGACTGAAATATGCAGGCATAGTAGTACAGTCATTTGTTTGATTAATATCAGAGGTAAAAGCTTGTTGTATCTCTGTTATCAATTTTTCTTACTTAGCTTAGTTATAGTTATTATAATTCCAAATATCTAAACCATTTCCTGCTTCACTGAAAATTTACTATTTCCTCCAATACAACTGGCCTGTCCTCAGAAGCATTATTGCATTAGAGTTTTTTTATTAGTCCTGGATGATGGATGATGACTGTTAACTAATGAATGCCAATATATCGTCTGCAAACAGCAATATTTTGTGTCATTAATGTCCATAATCAGTTATTCCACATATGTCTTTATCACGCCTAGTCTCTGCCAGGGTTTAGTTCTAATAGCATATAATCAAGGCATAATGCAGTCCCATTGTCTAACCCCTCTTTTAAAGAGGAAAACATCTGGCCAGAGGAGAATAAACCCTGTTTGATTAACTGCACCATTTTTGCACCATTTCTATGCATTCTTTGTGCCAGGATGTTAGTTTAGTGAGAGAGAGAGAGAATCATAATATCTCTCTGTGTATAGCACATTACTCTCTCTGATGACATAATTCAACTTGATGTTGTATCAACAATCTGGGGTGATTTTAATGGGCAAACAAAATAATAAAATAAAGAGTCAGTTTTAATATTAAAAACAGTCACATCAAGTCAAGTCAATTTTATTTATATGGCATAAAATCACAACAAAAGTTACCTCACAACATTTTACATATAGGGTGGGTCTAGACCAGACTCTTTATAATATCATTAATGATCACTGTCATTAGTGAACAAGCACTTGAAGACCACAGCAAGGAAAAACTTTGTTTTAAAAACCAGGTTTTCTCACTGAAAAACGTTTTTGGTCCTAGGTGGGTTTTTTGCTGAATGAACACTTTTAGAGGGGAAAAATAAGAAGGAAAAAAAGACAAAGGAGAATGAGAAGAGAACTCATAGGGATCCAGCAGCAGTGCCACAGCTCAGACCCATAGAAATATAACCAATAATAGTAGTAGCAGAGGGAGTCAAGCAGGCCAGGCGACAGGCGATCCGTAGCAACAATCCACAGGAAGCTGCAAGGTGACATATACCATTTTCTGCACTGTATTGTTAGAATGCAGTTGAGGGAGCTCCACACCTTTTCTGGGCCATAAAAATGTTTTCAACATTCTCATGACAGCAGATTTAGTTCCCTTGTCACTTTGAGCATGGCATATACTGAGTTACAATGTTCTTAGGTAGACCTTTGTGAAGTATTTATTATCTGAGTTCGTGATTCAATCTGTGGTTCTTTTATTGTGGTAGTGTTGCTTTGGAAGAAGGGTATCACTTTATGTACATAATATGAGTAAATGGAAAACGGTCTTGCACTCACGAAATGTTTTTCTAGTCTTCTGATGACTCAAAAAGACAACTATTTTACTTCAAAATTTTCTCTGAAACAGCAATTCACTTTTCTAACACAAATAAATTTGTGAAAGATGTAAAATTGTTCATAATCATCCTACAGATCACAGTAAGGTCTCAACTGAGCTACAGATTTATGATAGACCAGTGACTCCCTACAAAAATGACTCAAAAATAGAATAAAAACAAAGAATAGAAATATACGATAAAATGTTGTGTTTACCAGAGTAGCAACTTAATTAAGTAAGTAAAAACAGTCCAGGGCAACTCTTGGACAATGTCCTCAATCGGGATCTTCGGTGTTTAAGCGTTACTTAAGTGTGAATGCACTACATAGCAGTGGCAGATCAGACACTCCTATGAATTGTTTATGGCAAGGTCATATATACAGAGATTGTTTTGGAGCTTTAGGTATGACAACTTTTTGTTATTTCCTGAAGATTAGTTAATTTTCATGATGTTTGATCAGGCTGAATCTTGTACAATGTAACCTGTAACTGAGTTGACTTAAAGTTTATTCTACTGTGAGAGAATATAAAAAGTGGTTAGTGAATAAAACTTGAAAGAAGTGGCCTTTTCCCATCTGGATTTCAACACATACATTTCACTTTCCCATCTGGATTTCAACACTATACACGGTTTCACGGATTTATCATCGGAAAACATACACCGTGGGTGTTATCACGGATTTTATATGAAAACATATATCGCAGATGTTTCGCTGGTTCGCGGATTTCTCGGACGGAGGATATTGACGAGTTACATATCCTGGGCGCTGATTGGATCAGCGAATATGTTGTTGCCTGTACATTATGTACATGATGTATACTGTACGGTACACACATTTTATATTAGATAATCACAATATATCTAATATAACTGGGTAAGTAAAGTAAAATGAGTGCATTACTATATATTACAGTAAATATAAAATTATTTTTGTTAAAATATGTATTGCGTTTAAAACTGTATTATGTATTAAATAAAACTCCTCAATGATATACACGATACGTATATTTGTATGCGTAGTATATAAACAGTGTGTTTACATACATAATTTCAACAAATCTTACCGATATATCTAAGAGAATAAAAGGGTTTATACTGTATAACTGTGTGGGACATGTTTATAAGGGCTTAAAATATATTTAAAAAAACCATATAAACATATGGTTTCTACTTCTTCACCTTTCGCGGGGAGATCACTGTACACACTTGTGTCTGCTGTTCCCCGCTCGCCACATCTCCACGCCATCACTACGGCAATTACTAGCAATTCGCTGTTAACGAGCGGCTGCTAGCGCACGTTTTTTGCGTTGACTTAATTACATAGTTGTTGATTACGTCGACGAATCGCCTTCCAGCCCTATTTACGGACGTCCTCGACCTACAGCGTTTCATGGTTACGTCGCCACCTCCCATAAATTTATTGGTGTGAATGCTGAAAGCATTCAAACCTATGTTCTTCTACGGACAAAAAATTTATTCTTATTCTTCTTCGTCACTTTTTTTGGCACCTAACGCCTTCCACATTTTTCATCGTAGAAATGTCATTTAAACATCAAAACGTTCAGCTCGATTAGGACATGCCATTGTGGCTATTACTTTTCTCATTCCTAACATTCAAACTTTCTAAAATATTCCAGGTTTTTCAGGATTTTTTTCCACATTCAAATGAATGGACGGAATCTTCAAAATTTTCACATTTTCACACTTTTTCAGCTCTTCACCATTCATTTATACTTCCAGCTATTAAGTCCATTCAAACATCAAAAGTGTTCCACATCTTTCAGGGATTCAGGATATCATTCAACTTTTCAAATCCCATTCAAACCTTCAAAATATTCAACTTTGTTGGAGGTCAAGTTTTGGCAAAATGTTCAAAACTAGAGTGGGTGACATCATCAGCTAGAGTGGAAGAGGGAGCTGTGAAAATCTTGTGGAAAGTCTCTCTTTAACTCACTCTCATTCCCACAAGGTTTACTCTATATAGATCATTTTTACACCATTTTACAGGAAAATGTGTGCTGATCGCAGACATGTGTCAGACTAAGCAAACGGACTAAGCAAACTGGCTCCAGACCATCTCCAAGCGAGAGGAGCACCAACCAACTGCCCCATCTACTCCCATTATAAATCAGACCTGAGAAGTTGGAAAAAGCTGAAGAATACTTATTTTTGAAACTACCCACATTTTCAGCTCCACACACATAAAATCTACATCACTGTGTTCATGAGACTCTTGTCTGTCTGATGGTATGATTGTAGTTGTAGTTGGCGCTGTGTGAGACGGCTGCAGTAGCTCTCCAGTTTCAGCTCTTTTAACCTTTTTTTTTTTTTTTACCTCTTTCCCCCTACCTTCTTTTACTCTTGTTGCGAAGAGATTGTGTGTTTTATATATCCTATGGATATTTTCAACTTTAAAATGCAACCAAGAGCCAGTTTCCTCACTTATTCACGGGAGGAACTTGCTGGCTCTGAGAACAAAGGGACGAGCCGGGATGCGACACCCCATTCCGGCGGAGCTGAGGAGGAGACCCGGGGCTGCAAGGCAAGGCTGGGCGGGGCTAAGCTAAAGGCCGAGCTACATCCCTCCGAGAGCGGACGCAGCCACTGCCTGTGAGAAAATCCACTCTGTCACACGGCAAGGCTGCAGACACAGCACCCTGAGGCATTCATGATCATCTCTGGGGACTTTAACCATGCAACTTTGGACTCTACTTTGGCTGTTTTTAATCAGGTTGTAGACTGTCCGACCAGAAACAACAGGACAATTGATCTCCTGTATGTTAATGTACGGGACGCATACAGATCGACTCCCCTCCCCCCACTGGGGAAGTCTGATCACAACCTGGTCCACCTACAGCCACTGTATACCCCCCTGGTCCAAAAGCAACCGGTGACAACCCGATCAGTCAGGAGATGGTCCCCTGAGAAGGAAACACCACAGTCTGGGATGTGCTGATGAACCCGCATGGTGAGGACATAGAGGGGATGACACACTGTCTGACGGATTACCTGAACTTCTGCGCAGACGTGGTCTCCCCTGTCAAGACAGTCCGCTGCTACCCTAATAACAAGCCATGGGTAACACGGGAAGTCAAGACTGTCCTCAACAAGAAGAAGGCTGCCTTCAGGAGCAGAGACAGGGAGGCCATGAAAGCAGCACAGCAGGAGGTGAAACACTGTGTGAAGGAAGCCAAGGACAGCTACAGGAGAAAGGTGGAGCAGAAGCTGAGGGAAAACAACATGAGGGTTGGTCTGGGAAGGTGTGAGGACCATCACAGGTCTCAACACAAAGACCAGAGCCGTAGGGGGGACAATGGAGAGGGCAAACGAACTGAATGACTTCTTCAACAGGTTCAACCAGCCCTTGGCCCCCCCACCCCCGCCCTCACCACAGCCACCCCACCCTCTCCCCTCCACACATCTCCCTGCAGACACCACAACACCACCCTCCTCCTCCTCCCCCACATCAACACAATCTTTCGCCACTCATCACCACAGACCAGGTCAGAGGACAGCTGAGGAAGCTCCGACCCAGGAAAGCCGCAGGCCCAGATAAAGTGTGTCCAAGACTACTGAAGACCTGCGCACGGCAGAACTGGGGGAACCACTACAACGGATCTTCAACCTTAGCCTGCAGATTGGGAGAGTGCCCACCCTCTGGAAGACATCCCGCATCGTTCCAGTTCCGAAGAAGAACCGGCCCAGCGAGCTGAATGACTTCCGACCAGTGGCACTCACTTCACATCTGATGAAGACGTTGGAGCGGCTCTTCCTCAGCCTCCTCAGACCCCAGGTGCAGCACGCCCAGGATCGCCTGCAGTTCGCCTACCAACCAGGTGTTGGTGTGGAGGATGCCATCCTCTACCTGCTCCATCGAGCCCACTCCCATCTGGATAAGGGAAGCGGCACAGTGAGGATTCTTTTCTTGGACTTCTCCAGTGCCTTCAACACCATCCAGCCCACTCTGCTTTGGGACAAACTGGGCAGGATGGGAGTGGACCCCCAGCTGATGGACTGGATCTCCTGACTACCTCACTGGCAGACCACAGTACGTCGGGCTGAAGGACATCAAGTCTGACACGGTGGTCAGCAGCACTGGAGCCCCCCAGGGCACAGTGCTGGCCCCTCTTCTCTTCACCCTGTACACCTCAGACTTCTTCTACAACTCGGAGCTGTGTCAGCTGTGTCATATTCAGAAATACGCTGATGACACAGCCATCGTTGGGTGCATCAGGGAGTGACAGAGAGGAGGAGTATCGGAGACTGGTAGGGGACTTCGCTGCATGGTGCCACACTAACCACCTACAGCTCAACACCTCTAAGACGAAGGAGCTGGTTATTGACTTTGGGAGGTCCAGACCAAGACCGCGACCAGTCCTGTTAGAGGGAGAGTTATTGCACCATAAAGTTATTATGGTGCAATAACTTTAATTTATAATTTATAATCCGTAACTTATTCCATACAAGCCATAACTTATTTCTACAAGCCATACTCAGCTCTATATATTTACTTATATTATTTTATTTTCATTTCTTATTTTTTGTATTTTTTTTAAGTACTTACTGTTTATTTTTCACCTGCGTGCTTCTTCTGTATATATATGCTGCTGGAAACTTAAATTTCCCTGAGGGAGCCATCAGCGTCTGCGATGTTAAAACAAATACTGTACAGTGTTTTTATGTTCCTAGATTATGATTTTACCACTGTGTTAGGTGAGTGACATAGAATGGGTATATGAATGGTGTTTGTGTGTGTGTTTCATTATTGTGGCTGTTTGTTCGGCAATGCCTCAATAAGTTCCATCGCATGTGCAAGTATGTGTGTGTCTGTCACATACAGTGGATATAAAAAGTCTACACACCCCTGTTCAAATGCCAGGTTTTTGTGATGTAAAAAAATGACACCAAGATAAATCATTTCACAACTTTTTCCACCTTTAATGTGAACACACTGAAATCTTTTAGGGAGGTAAAGTAAAAATAAACAACTGAGATAATGAGGTTGCACAAGTGTGCACACCCTCTTATAACTGGGGGTATGGCTGTGTTCCAGATTTAACCAATTACATTCAAACTCATGTTAAATGGGAGTCAGCACACACCTGTCACCATTTAAAGTGCCTCTGATTAACCCCAAATAAAGTTCAGCTGTTCTAGTAGGCTTTTCTTCACATTTTTGTAGCCACATCTTCCAGCACAAGCCATGGTCCTGCAGAGAGCTTCCAAAGCATCAGAGGGATCTCATTGTTCAAAGATATCAGTCAGGAGAAGGGTACAAAAGAATTTCCAAGGAATTAAATATACCATGGAACACAGTGAAGACAGTCATCATCAAGTGGAGAAAATATGGCACAACAGTGACATTACCAAGAACAGGACGTCCGTCCAAAATTGATGATAAAACGAGGAGAAAACTGGTCAGGGAGGCTGCCAAGAGGCCGACAGCAACATTGAAGGAGTTGCAGGAATTTCTGGCAAGTACTGGCTGTGTAGTACATGTGACAACAATCTCCCGTCTTCTTCATGTGTCTGGGCTATGGGGAAGGGTGGCAAGACGGAAGCCTTATCTCTCAAAGAAAAACATCCAAGCCTGGCTTCATTTTGAAATCTCCCAAAACGCATGTGGGAAAATGTGTTGTGGTCCAGATGAAACCAAGGTTGAACTTTTTGGCCATAATTCCAAAAGGTATATTTGGCGCAAAAACAACACTGCTCATCACCAAAAGAACACCATACCTACAGTGAAGCATGGTGGTGGCAGCATCATGCTTTGGGGCTGTTTTTCTTCAGCTGGAACTGGGGCCTTAGTCAGGGTGGAGGAGAATTATGAACAGTTCCAAATACCAGTCAGTGTTGGCACAAAACCTTCCAACTTCTGTTAGAAAACTGAAGATGAAGAGGAACTTCATCTTTCAGCACCACAATGACCCAAAGCACACATCCAAATCAACTAAAGAACAGCTTCACCAGAATAAGATTGAGGTTTTGGAATGGCCCAGCCAGAGTCCAGACCTGAATCCGATTCGAACATCTGTGGGGTGATCTGAAGAGGGCTGTGCATAGGAGATGCCCTCGCAAGTCTGTCAGATTTGGAGCAGTTTTGCAAAGAAGAGTGGGCAAATATTGCCACATCAAGATGTGCCACGCTGATAGACTCTTACCCAAAAAGACTGAGTGCTGTAATGAAAGCCAAAGGTTCTGCAATAAAGTATTAGTTTAAGGGTGTGCATATTTATGCAACCAGGTTATTATTAAGTTTTTATTTTTTATTTTTCCCCTGTAAAGGTTTTCAGTTTGTTTTTCAATTGCTTTGTACAGGTTATAAGTCACAATAATGGTGGAAAAAATTGTGAAATTATTTATCTTGGTGTCATTTTTTTACATCACAAAAACCTGGCATTTGAACAGGGGTGTGTAGACTTGTTTATATCCACTGTATGTGAGTTCCGACTTACGGCGAAAATCTTAAATTTAATCTTAAATTTCCCTGAGGGAGTCATCCCAAAGGGATGAATAAAGTCGAGTCTGAGTCTGAGTCTAATAGTCAATCAAAATGCTATTTCCTTTTTCACCCCTTTATACACTGCTCAAAAAAAAAATAAAGGGATTACTTCAACAACACAGTATAACTCCAAGTCAATCACACTTCTGTGAAATCAAACTGACCACTTAGGAAGCAACACTGATTGACAATCAATTTCACATGCTGTTGTGCAAATGGAATAGACAACAGGTGGAAATTATAGTCAATTGGCAAGACACCCCCAATAAAGGAGTGGTTCTGCAGGTGGTGACCACAGACCACTTCTCAGTTTCCTATG
Organism: Scortum barcoo; assembly: GCA_023238725.1. NCBI lineage: Eukaryota > Metazoa > Chordata > Actinopteri > Centrarchiformes > Terapontidae > Scortum > Scortum barcoo. Next base: position 29,063,990 of record CM041536.1, on the reverse strand, counting down.
CTTTCTGGCTGATGTTTTGGTCACTTTTGAATGCTGGCGGTGCTTTCACTCTAGTGGTAGCATGAGACGGAGTCTACAACCCACACAAGTGGCTCAGGTAGTGCAAGCTCATCCAGGATGGCACATCAATGCGAGCTGTGGCAAGAAGGTTTGCTGTGTCTGTCAGCGTAGTGTCCAGAGCATGGAGGCGCTACCAGGAGACAGGCAAGGAGGAACAGGAGGAGCACTGCCAGAGCCCTGCAAAATGACCTCCAGCAGGCCACAAATGTGCATGTGTCTGCTCAAACGGTCAGAAACAGACTCCATGAGGGGGTGGTATGAGGGCCCGACGTCCACAGGTGGGGGTTGTGCTTACAGCCCAACACCGTGCAGGACGTTTGGCATTTGCCAGAGAACACCAAGATTGGCAAATTCGCCACTGGCGCCCTGTGCTCTTCACAGATGAAAGCAGGTTCACACTGAGCACATGTGACAGGACGTGACAGAGTCTGGAGACGCCGTGGAGAACGTTCTGCTGCCTGCAACATCCTCCAGCATGACCGGTTTGGCAGTGGGTCAGTAATGGTGTGGGGTGGCATTTCTTTGGGGGGCCGCACAGCCCTCCATGTGCTCGCCAGAGGTAGCCTGACTGCCATTAGGTACCGAGATGAGATCCTCAGACCCCTTGTGAGACCATATGCTGGTGCGGTTGGCCCTGGGTTCCTCCTAATGCAAGACAATGCTAGACCTCCATGTGGCTGGAGTGTGTCAGCAGTTCCTGCAAGCAAGACAAAGGCATTGATGCTATGGACTGGCCCGCCCGTTCCCCAGACCTGAATCCAATTGAGCACATCTGGGACATCATGTCTCGCTCCATCCACCAACGCCACATTGCACATCACAGACTGTCCAGGAGTTGGCGGATGCTTTAGTCCAGGTCTGGGAGGAGATCCCTCAGGAGACCATCTGCCACCTTATCAGGAGCATGCCCAGGCGTTGTAGGGAGGTCATACAGGCACGTGGAGGCCACACACACTACTGAGCCTCATTTTGACTTGTTTTAAGGACATTCACATCAAAGTTGGATCAGCCTGTAGTGTGTTTTTCCACTTTAATTTTGAGTGTGACTCCAAATCCAGACCTCCATGGGTTAATAAATTTGATTTCCATTGATAATTTTTGTGTGATTTTGTTGTCAGCACATTCAACTATGTAAAGAACAAAGTATTTAATAAGAATATTTCATTAATTCAGATCTAGGATGTGTTATTTTAGTATTCCTTTTATTTTTTTGAGCAGTGTATATCAGATTTTTAACCGTAGTTGTTTGTTGTGTTACAGTTCATATTGTTTAAAGCATGTTAACTGTTTTAAACTTCATCAGTGTTAAAGTACACATTATGTGTGTATTATATATATATATATATACATATTATATAAAATAATATTATAATATCATCTATATATATATATATATATATATATATATATATATATATACACACACACACACACACACACACACATATATATATATATATAGATGATATTATAATATTTTGTAAGCATATGTAAATCACCAATGGCTAAGGATGGCCAGAAACCCGGTCTGAAAATCCCTCTGAAGATGTCGGGATGCTTCTGCATCAGCTCTGAGGAACACCAGCTCCTGCCTCCTCATCTCATTTGTTGTCTATGAGCAGCTGCATGTTATTTTTCAACTCAGAAAGAGGAAAAAGGGGCTGGGACTTGCTGGGTGCACTGAGGGACATGACAGTACTGACCAGACCATCCTGCAGCGAGGACAGCACATTATTGTAAAGTGCATATTAAGAATAACTACTAAAACAGAACAACACTGTGGCAAGGTAGAACAGCTAAAAAGCTTTTATACCTTGGCATGTGTGTGCTGCGCAGACAACAAAGGGTTCCAGGAACTTTTTTAGTTCCTTGAAAATGGTTCCTGGGACTAAAAGTTCCTGATATTTTTGGTGGAAACGCGGGTTATGGTGTCCTACAACTAACAAACCAGCTAAATAGCTAAATGCACTGTGAAACAGCAAGCACTACAGTGACACCCAGTGACTTCTTCAGGCTACTGCCTTACAGTACAAATGTAACTAATCCAATCATTTTACCATCAATAGAGATATATTATACAGTTTACATTCAATTCAAACAACACATTTGAAACATGTAATCAAACAAAAAATCTCCTCCCATTCAAAGTAAACTTAAAATGACTTTTTGACTTACAGAGCAAATTATGGCACCATGTGATGCTGAATCAACAAACTCCTCTCGGGGTTAGGGTTATGCGTATGCTCCGTAAGTTGCAGAATCCTCCTCCCTATGCTCACACCATGCGTTCAAAACCCCCATACACACATGGATAAAGGAAAGGCATAGATCAAAAAGCATCATGTCACACTGTGGATATGGGTAATGTATCTGGATCTGTCAAATTCACACTCCTATTCACAATGTCCATGACTGCTACTTTGGTAACTATGGGGTAGGAATTTTGCACTGCTAAGCAGTCTTGCTAGCAAAGCAAAGCATACTGTTTATTTCTCAGACGTCAGTACTAGATGGCACCTCAAATGAGCCTGTGTATACAGATACTTTACCACACAGATAAAACAACTTTCACATGAATAAAGATGGGTGTATTATTTACTCTAGATCACTTAAGCTTCAAGTAATTTGTAAGTAAGTTGAATGGATAAAATAAAATGAATGGATAAAACAATATGGTGCCCATATCAACTTGAAACAGGTTTTGTTTGTTATAGTAATTCCATTCCTTATCCCATTGCAAAAAAACTTGTCTGTCTGCAACTATTTTAGGCTAGAGAAAAATTGAGAAAAAGTATAAGTAAGTGAAAGGAAAAGTATGAGTCTGAGGCTAGGCCAAACCATTTCTGAGATAACTGTGAGTGTGAACTTTGTTATTACAGTGCCACCTTGAGGTCATTTAGTGTCATTTTCTGTGTCTGAGAAGTGCATGAAATTTGCAGCCCGCTTGCTAATTTTAGTTAGTTTTCATCACACACTTTTTGCTGCATGAACACTCTTAGTGAAGAAGAAGAAGAAGAAGAGAACAAAAACAATAGGCTGGTAAAAAGTTAATTACAATAATAAAGTTAGCTTGAAATAAATGCATCAATCAGTCATATGTCATCTGCAAAACTATGGAAACAGATGTTATGCTTTCTAATGATGTCACCAAGTGGCAGCATACATAGCGAGAATAATAATGGACAAAGGCAGTTCTCTTGTGCAACACCAAAACAGATGTTTCTCAGACATATGGTCTCCAACCTTTTTCCTTTGATATATGTTCTTTAACACAAAACCAGAAAGACCAACCATCTTCTCAAGATGATTGATTAAGATGTCATGGTCTATTATATCAGATGCTACGCTTAGGTCTAAGAGGACAAAAATTGTGACCTTATTTTCATCAGAATTTAGCCTGAGATCGCTAATTATTTTAGTAAATGCAATTTTAGTGCTGTTGCATTTTACAAAGCCTGATTGAAATTCATCCAGGATATTGTTTGCTTAAGAGTTTTTTTAAGTAAGTAATCTTACTAATGCATGGAAGATTAGATATCAGCCTGCATTACCATCTAAGCTGGGTTTCTATTGCAAGGGTTTTACAAGAAACATTATTGAAATAGCAGCTATGCAATTTAATGGGCAGTTGCCATCAGTGATAGCAATAGTCACAAATGGGTAATTAAACTACTGATACATTGTCAATGTTTAATTTGTTTAATCCTGTTGTTATTACTAAGTCTAAAATGTTACTATGCTAATTAGTAGACCCTGTTGGATAGGTAAGGTAAGTCCAGAGCTGTCCATTAAATTTACAAGCTTGACAGCATTGGAATCTTCTTATATATCATGATCCAACATATATAGTGATACCAAATGATATCAGCTTTAAAAAATCCTGTAAAAATAATGGTGATTATTTTGTTGGCTGATATAATGCACTGATGAGCACTGATAATTCTGCTTTGAGCACAGATATTATACAGACAGAAGGTGGGATTGTTTTAGAAAAGAGCATGTCTGAGTTACTCTGCTTATAAAACTTACTGGAAACTGTAAGTTTTTTAGTAATAATAAATCATTTGTTGTTAAACTTTGTTAAAATAATCAAAGATTTGAATTTTGATAGCATGTGCTGTTGTAGACTGCATTAAATAATAAATCGCCGGACTGTGCTTCAATTTTCCAGAAAGGCAGTTGAAAGAATCCCTCAATGGGAGATACAATCTACTGCGGCTAGCCCAGTGGTTGCATCAGAATTTTGGCTCTTCATAAAGGTATAAAGGTACATCCAAAGTGGATGTTTTTAGTTTCAAATTAATCTTAAATCACCAAGAATTAAGACAATAAGCTAAGCTAACCAAATGTTAGCTTTAGAGCTAACAGAAATGTGTTAGCTGTCTAGCTAAACTGGGTCAAGTTAAGGCTGTGTTAAACCCCTGAACAAACCCAACATTAGCCAGTTAAATAATATCTGACCAAATCTAGCCATCTATACTGTGTTTCTATGGTACTATTATTTTTGCATTAATAGACAAAAGCAGACACAACAAAAGTGATGGGATTTTTTTTTATCTCAGGAACATTGCATCAGTGTAGAGTAATGCTGAGGGGAAACCTAGGTTAGGGGGAAATGACTACTATATTTCACAAGACAGAGGCTCTTGTTTTAACGGTGCAATCAGGGTCAATCCCCAGAGAGTGTACTCCAAGTGTTATTGAGCAAGTCACTGAACCCTTAACTGCTCACCTACTGTTGGTCTACTGGAAGAAATAAGTTGGCTACATAATATACACTGGGTTATGAATACTAATATCCTAAATAGAGGTATTTTTCAATATTGCAACCAATACACAACACAGAAGCCCATTTAAAGCTACAGCTCAACCATTGACCCACTGCCACCATACACACACGCACGCGCGCACACACACACACGCACATCTAGCAGCATATATGATACACAACTACCCAGTGCTGTCTCATTCTAAAGACAGAATCCTCCCCATGACACACACACACACACACACACACACACACACACACACACACACACAGTAACCCATTAATTCATCTTGATGCCACTACTGCCTCATTATAAACACAGGATCCACCCATGATCACACACACATTCATACACAATGCAACCCGTTTGCCCAGCTCATTTAAAAAACAAGGGATCCTCCCAGCCTCCCTACCTGAGAGCCAGCTTGTGGCAATTGAGGGAAAAGCGCCAGGGTGGTTGGTCTCTTCGGTCGATATTTGTCCATGACAGCACAGGTTGATCCCCCTCTGACAAGCGACAGCTTCCTCTCTCCTTCGCCTTCCTCCTCCTCTTTTTCTCCTCTTCTCAGACAAGGTCTCTCCCCTCTACTGCCCTCTCTTCCCCTTCTTCCTCCTCAATTTTCTCAGCATTGATCAGCTCCAAGCTCAGCCTCTGGACACACCCCTTCTACTCCCACTTTGTGTGATTATTGGCTGGCCACAGTGTCACACATCATCATCACTATCATCTTCCTGGCAGGAGCAGAGTGGAACAGAGAGAAGAGGCAAAGAGGCAGAAGCAGGAAGGAAGAGAGAGAGCAACGAGTGGGCGGTGTTGAATAGAGATGGGGTGAACAAAGATTGACAGGGAGAAGGCAGCAGGGTGGAGGGATAGAGAGAAAGAGAGGGGAGGAGGAAGACGGGACCAACCAATCAGAGAAAGGCATGACATCATTAGTTCATCTGCCTCTGGCTGTTTATGAGAGTCTGGGCTAATAAACAGTTTTTCTATGTGTTTGTGTAACCCTGTCAAAGTAACAGTACAGTAACAGTGATCCAAGCTGGCGGCCTACAGGAATCTGCAAGACAAGAAAGCCCCAGAATTACAGGGAAGATACAGGAGTTAGTAACAAGCATTAACAGAACATGACTGTACAAAAGCTGAGGGAAAGGAGGAGAGAGGAGCTCAGTGCATCACAGGAAATCTGCTGGCAGTCTAAGCCAGTAGGAGCATATTTAAGGGATGGTTCAGGACTGTGACACCCTAGGCAAGATTTTATATGGCGCCCCCCTCCATCGGCAGATTTACATACGCTTACAAAAGAAATCAAATAGCATTGTTTTTACCATTGTCTTTAATTTACAAGATAACAAGAAAATAAAAAATGAAAATGAAAAAAAATAATAAAAATGAAAAACCTAATAGATACATGTTGTCTACTATGTATGTATAAGATACAATGTATTTATTCGATTATTAGATTAGATACAACTTTATTGTCATTACAGTGAAATGTTGATTAGCAGATGCAAAGAAGCAGGTAAACTGCAGTTTAATATGGCATGTGGGAATGCTAAGTTATGGAGTATTAATAATAATAATAATGTGTACTTTAACACTGATGTAAAGTTTAAAACAATTAACATGCTTTAGACAATATGAACTGTAACACAACAAACAACTAGGGTTAAAAATCTGATAAATAAAGGGGTGAAAAGGGAATAGCATTTTGATTGACTATTAAAAGTTAGCTAGAGAGATGTAAATAAAACAAATAATAAAAGCGTAGAATGTAGACACCTACTGAGTAGGTTTAATCTTTACAAATGATCCATAACAGTAAAGAGCCTCCATGCCGCCCAGCTACAGAAATATAAAACTGCTTATTTACTGATTAGAATACCATGTTGAGGCTAATCGCTCAGAAGCAAGTTATCAACTTGAACAGTACACTGTGAGATAACTGATGCTTCATTTCATTACTGTATCATTAATTTACCTCTTTCTTTTTCTCCCGTTTTTCCTCCTCTTCTTCTTCTTTTTTTCTTCCCTGTGCTCTGGACAGTTTAGCTCATTTTGACATGTTTATGAAGTTCTCTGGGGTCACATCAATAAATTGGCCCCTCCCCCCACAGAGAGCAAGCAGGTACCGATTAGCTGGAGCCGGAGGAGGGGAGGGACTTATTTGGTATTATCATTTGTAGTAATATTAATTGGGCATTGCTTTACATTTGAATCTATGTGAGCTTTTCCATTTTAAGAGAGTTAAATAGTAATAACTAGTTTTAGTATAATTATATTGAAGATGAATTTTTTCCCGATTTTTGTGGCGCCCCCTGGAGGCCACAGCACCCTTAGCATTTGCCTATATTGCCTAATGGACCAGCTGCCTCTGCCTAACAATAAGATTTATCAAAGAGGAAAGCTTTAATCCTCCTTTTAAATATATAGAGAGTGTTTGCCTCTCAAATCCAAACTGGGATCTGATTCCATAGGAAACTATTCTACTTTGGGAGACGCTTGGAACCACAGGTAACCCTGCACTCTGAGAGCACGTCATTCTAGGTGGGTAATAAGGAAATAGTCTGTTCTTACAGGAAGTTTATGCAGAGAAACTAATAATGGACATGATCTCTCCTCCTAGTTCCTGTCAGCACATGTGCACATGTACAGAATTTTAAAGGAGCTGGATAGTGTTTAGAGACTTACTGGGCTACTCTGGTAATAAGGAAATAATCCAGCCTAGAAGTAACAAATGCATGGATTAGTTTTTCTGCATGTTTTTGAGGATATGTCTGATTTTTCAATGTTACGTATATGAAAAAAGACAGTCTCTGAAGTTTATTTTATATGGGAGTTGAAATACATATCCTGATCAAACATTACTCTAAGATTCTGTATGCTGGTGCAGGACCAGCCTGAACTCTCTGGGCCCCTGTCGGCTGCCCCCACCGGTTCCCAGCTTGAACTCTCTGGTCCAGCTGCCCAGTTGCTGATCGGGCCTCCAGAGGGCCTCTGTTTCTGCTGTTGGTTACCAGAGGGGCTCCGCTGACCTCGTGAAGGGGTTTGCCTAGGGCAGGGGTCGGCAACCTTTGCAGTGACCTGTCAATCACCTGGGAAAATAGTCTGGAGCCGCAAAAAATAACAGTGCTTATAACTTTTAAAACTTTTAATATGTAAATAAAAAAATTTCAAAAATGACCGTTATTCATTTTCATTTTTTTTTTTTTTGTCAAGGCCAAAGACAGCCACTATAGGTTGCTGACCCCTGGCCTAGGGGCTAGAGGATCTGCCTTTGCTGCTCATAGACACAGTTGAATGCTCTTATATAGTATTGTGACAAGCTTTTACATAAATTATGCAAAGTGTAATTTACTATTGAAAAAAATAATTTCATTATGTCGTATGTGAGCATTTCAGTATGTCTGTTGTCTGAGAGGATTGTAATCAAACAGAAAAGTGGCTAGAGAAAAGACAGCACCTCATAGTAAAGGCAAACAACTTCTTAAAAATAATGTTATTTAAAAAATTATACAACAAGTGTGCAACACCTTGTGTATACAGCTAGAGTTACAAACATGCCAGGGGGGTGGAAGATTGTTATCAAAAAGTTAAATAAATATCTTGTAAAGCTTATAGTGATTATACATTTTAACAGTTTGTTTATACATTCAGATTTAGAAGAAATGTGATATGGCTGTGAAGGTTCTCAGTCATCCAGGTCATGGTAATTCTTAAGAGTCAACTGGACTTGCTTGAGGTTCTTAAAGACATTTCACTTCTCAATCCAAGAGGCTTCTTCAGTTCTGACTGACTGGTGTAGAATCTGAGGATTTTAAACTCTGGTAGGGTCACTGACCATGAAAGTCCTTAGAGTGTGGATCATTGCCCTGCCCGGCCGTCATGTCAATTGATCAACTAGAACCATGAACATAGATTCATGTCATAGTCAGTGATACGATTTTTTCAAAGTAATATAAATTAAAACTACAGTACTCTACAGTACAAAAGTCTTAGACCACCATTGGTTATTGGTTTAAGCAATATATATATATATATATATATATATATATATATATATATATATATATATATATATTGTATATATTGTATATATAGTATATATATGTATATTGTATATTATATATATATTGTATATATAACTTTCTTCTTTTTTTTGGGGGGGGGTCATCAACAATATGTGAAAAGAAGAGTTGGAGAGAGATGGAAAAATGATACCAAGCACACTGCTAATGCAATAAAATTATATTTGGAGAGAAACACATCTGATAAAACGCTGACAGTTATAGACTGGCCTCTACAGAATTCAGACCTGAATATTATAGAGGCAGTATGGGATCACCTGGAAAAAAAAATTAGAGATAGTTTAAATCTAAAGTAGAACTCTGGAAAGTGCTGAAAGAGGCCTGGTATAACATACCAGAAGATCACCTAAAAAAATTCAGGACAGTCTCCCCAAAACAGTTCAAGAGGTGCTTAGTGCCAAGATAGGTCACACTAAATACTGAGTTTTACCTATAGAACCCAGAAATTGTGTTTTTTTTCTTTTTTTAAATTCTTTCTCTGAAAACTCTCTCCTTTTTTAAAGGATGTTTTTCAATATCTTTTCAATATCTTTTTTCAACAGTCATGTTACTTCTTTCTAATTTGACACACTATTAATAAAGCATTGCATTGTGTCTTTTTCAAAACACCGTGCTTCTGACTTTTCCTTACACCTTTTAGTTGATCATTCTTATCGCTTTATCTCTACTGGCTTGGGTGCATATGTTTCCCAAGCTGCAATATCCCTACATCCCTACATAACCAGCAGGAACATCAAAATCAAAATTAATCATGTTCATTTTATAAATGAGGCCCCAGGGCCAATTTTCTTTCCTGTCCCAGTTCTGTCAGTCAGCTGCTTCTAATCTAATACCCTAAAACACTCACAAGGGGATAGGTTGTAATAGGCACCATACAACTGTTGAAATTTCTCTACTGTGATTATTATGTGACTATATCTTAAGACAATATTTAGGACAAGTGCAGCCCTTACAATCTGATTTGATGAAAATAAAATGTCTCACTTTTGTCACCTTGTTCAGATATACAAAACCAAAAAGCAATACAAAGCTCACCAAAGGGGGAGGTCAGCCAACTTATCTCCTTATGCTATAATTCCAAAGAGTTTATTTTAAAGTCTTCATCTTCATCTTCTTCATCCGCTTGGTCCGGGACCGGGTCGCGGAGGCAGCAGTCTGAGCAGAGATGCCCAGACTTCCCTCACCCCAGACACTTCCTCCAGCTCTTCCGGGGGGACCCCGAGGCGTTCCCAGGCCAGCCGAGAGACATAGTTTCTCCAGCGTGTCCTGGGTCTTCCCCGAGGCCTCCTCCCGGTGGGACATGCCTGGAACACCTCCCTAGGGAGGCGTCCAGGGGGCATCCGAAACAGATGCCCAAGCCACCTCAGCTGACTCCTCTCGATGCGAAGGAGCAGCGGCTCTACTCCGAGCTCCTCCCGAGTGACCGAGCTTCTCACCCCTATCTCTAAGGGAGCGCCCAGCCACCCTGCGGAGGAAACTCATTTCGGCCGCTTGTATCCGCGATCTTGTCCTTTCGGTCATTACCCAAAGTTCATGACCATAGGTGAGGGTGGGAGCGTAGATTGACCGGTAAATCGAGAGCTTCGCCTTTCGACTCAGCTCCTTCTTCACCACGACGGTCCGGTACACCGACCGCATAACTGCGGACGCTGCACCAATCCATGCCTGTCAATCTCACGCTCCGATCTTTCCCTCACTCGTGAACAAGACCCCGAGATACTTGAACTCCTCCACTTGAGGCAGGACCTCTCCACCCACCTGGAGAGGGCATGCCACCCTTTTCCGGTCGAGAACCATGGCCTCGGATTTGGAGGTGCTGATTCTCATCCCAGCCGCTTCACACTCGGCTGCAAAACGCTCCAGTACATGCTGAAGGTCCTGGCCTGATGAAGCCATCAGGACAACATCATCCGCATAAAAAAGCAGAGATGAAATCCTGTGGTTCCCAAACCGGACTCCCTCCGGCCCCTGGCTTTACGCCTAGAAATCCTGTCCATAAAGATTATGAACAGAACAGGACCGGTGACAAAGGGCAAGCCCTGCCGGAGTCCAACATGCACTGGGAACAGGTCTGACTTACTGCCGGCAATGCGAACCAAGCTCCTGCTCCGGTCGTACAGAGACCGAACAGCCCTTAGCAAAGGCTCCCGGACCCCATACTCGCGGAGCACCTCCCCACAGAATACCACGAGGGACACGGTCGAATGCCTTCTCCAGATCCACAAAGCACATGTGGACTGGTTGGGCAAACTCCCATAAACCCTCAAGCACCCTGTGGAGGGTATAGAGCTGGTCCAGTGTTCCACGACCAGGACGAAAACCGCATTGTTCCTCCTGAATCCGAGGGTCGACTATCGGTCCCGAATTCTCCTCTCCAGTACCCTGGCGTAGACCTTCCCGGGGAGGCTGAGAAGTGTGATCCCCCTGTGAAGTTGGAACACACTCTCCGGTCCCCCTTTTTAAAAAGAGGGACCACCACCCCAGTTTGCCACACCAGAGGCACTGTCCCCAACCTCCATGCAATGTTGCAAAGGCGTGTCAGCCAAGACAGCCCCACAACATCCAGAGATTTGAGGTACTCAGGGCGGATCTCATCCACCCCCGGCGCCTTGCCACCTGAGGAGCTTTACGAACTACCTCAGTGACTTCGGCTTGGGTGATGGACGAGTCCACCTCAGAGACCCCAGCCTCCGCTTCCTCATTGGAAGGCAAGTCGGTGGGATTGAGGAGATCCTCGAAGTATTTCTTCCACCGTCCGACAATGTCCCCAGTTCGAGGTCAACAGCTCCCCACCTGCACTGTAAACAGTGTTGGCAGAGTACTGCTTCCCCCTTCTGAGGCGCCGGACGGTTTGCCAGAATCTCTTCGAGGCCGACCGATAGTCCTCCTCCATGGCCTCACCGAACTCCTCCCAGACCCGAGTTTTTGCCTCCAGGACCGTCCGGGCTGCGGCTTGCTTGGCCTGCCGGTACCTGTCAACTGCGTCAGGAGTCCCACAGGCCAACATGGTCCGATAGGACTCCTTCTTCAGCCTGACGGCATCCCTTACTTCCGGTGTCCACCACCGGGTTCGGGGGTTGCCGCCACGACAGGCACCAGAGACCTTGCGTCCACAACTTCGAACCGCCAGCGTCGACAATGGAGGCAGAGAACATGGTCCACTCGGACTCAATGTCTCTCCAGCCTCCCTCGGAATCTGTGAGAAGCTCTTCCGGAGGTGGGAGTTGAAGACCTCCCTGACAGAGGGCTCGGCCAGACGTTCCCAACAGACCCTCACAATACGTTTGGGTCTGCCAGGTCTGTCCAACTTCCTCCTCTGCCAGCGGATCCAACTCACCACCAGGTGGTGATCGGTTGACAACTCAGCCCCTCTCTTTACCCGAGTGTCCAAGACATACGGCCGGAGATCAGATGAAACGACAACAAAGTCGATCATCGACCTCCGGCCTAGGGTGTCCTAATGGTGCCACGTGCACTGATGGACACCCTTATGCTCATCGAACATGGTGTTCGTTATGGACAAACTGTGACTAGCACAGAAGTCCAATAACAATAACAGAACACGCTCGGGTTCAGATCGGGGAGGCCGTTCCTCCCGATCACGCCCCTCCAGGTATCACTGTTATGTTGCCCACGTGAGCGTTGAAGTCCCCCAGTAGTAGAACAATGGAGTCCCCAGTCGGAGCACTATCAAGTACCCCTCCCAGGGACTCCAAGAAGGCGGGTACTCTGTACTGCTGTTCGGCCCGTAGGCACAAACAACAGCAAGAGACCTATCCCCCAACCCGAAGGCGCATGAGGGAAGCGACCCTCTCGTTCACCGGAGTGAACTCCAACACATGGTGGCGGCTGAGCTGGGGAGCTATAAGCAAGCCCACACCAGCTCGCCGCCACCGCTCACCCTGGGCAACTCCAGAGTAGTGGAGGGTCCAGCCCCTCTCAAGGAGCTGGGTTCCAGAGCCCAAGCTATGCGTGGAGGTGAGCCCGACTATCTCTAGCCGGTACCTCTCAACCTCCCGCACGACTCAAGCTCAGGCTCCTTCCCCCCCAGCGAGGTGACATTCCATGTCCCTATTGCCAGAGTTTTGGTCCAGGGATTGGGTCGTCGAGGCCCCCCGCCACGACTGCTACAAACCAAACCACATTGCACCGGCCCCTCATGGACCTTCCTGCGCGGGTGGTGAGCCTACTGGAAGGCGGGCCCACGTCGCCATTTCGGGCTGAGCCCGGCCGGGTCCCGTGGGCAAAGACTGGCCCGGCCACCAGGCGCTCGCCTGCGAGCCCCAACCCCAGGCCTGGCTCCAGGGTGGGGCCCCGGTAACTTGCCAATCCGGGCGACGTAACGGTCCTTGATGTTCTTCTGTTCATGATGGGCTTGTGAACCGCTCTTAGTCTGGCCCGTCACCTAGGACCTGTTTGCCATGGGAGACCCTACCAGGGGCGTAATGCCCCCGACAACATAGCTATTTTAAAGTCAGTGTGCAGAAAATATGGAAATTACAAATTCATGGCCTTCACAGTGGAAAAAATTCTGAATCAACATTATGAAATAAAGGATAATAAAAGCAAAAGGAAGAAAAAAAATTGAGGGACTTTTGATCAAATGCTTAGACTACTCATGGAAAACTCATGGAAAAAAATCAGTATACCATTTCTCTCACAGTGTCTCCAGTGACTTTGAGGAAAGAAAAACAACTCTGTGGAAAGAGATATATTTAGGGTTCTCTTGCTCCCTGTATGTTCTTTTAGTTCTACTGGGTAGCTGGTTCTGCATCTTCTGGGTCTGCTGATGCAGACTTCTTCTGAAAAAGAAAGATGTTAACTTGGATTTACTGAGGTGTCAGTCCTGGGTCTATTGAACAGGTGGTCATAGGTCTAACAAAGAGGTGATCCTGGGTCTGATGGAGCAGGGTTGGCATCTTCAGTTGACCTACTGGGCCTGTAGGCAAACTGAAGTGGGTCCAGTGAGTCCGGGAGGGAGGAGGTGATGAAAGATTTGACTAACTGCTCAAAGCACTTCACGATGGTGGAGGTAACAGTTAGTGGGCAGTAGTCGTTCAGGCAGAGGGTTTGGATTTCTTGGGGTCAGGAACAATGATGGTTTCTTTGAAGGATGTGGCACAGACTTTGTTAACCCAGGGCTTCTGATTCAGGAATGTCCATACAGTAATCCTCGGTACAGCATCATCAATTCATTTGCCGATGTAGCTGATGACTCTGTATATGTTTATGTTGTTGTCCTACTAAAGAAGTCAGGTAGAGCCCAGTCTGATTTGTTGGACCACCACTGAATGGTCCAAAGCACCTGTCTGTCACATTTGACGTTTCAACTTCCTGCCATTGTGTGTTTTCCCACCTGTGTGATTGTCTGCCCCACCCTGATTGTTTCCACCTGTTCCCATTACCTCTTGGGTATATATTGTCTGCATTTCCCCTGGCTTGTTGCCAGATTGTAGCCTATGATCAAGCCTTCGTGTCATGCTCTTGCTTTGCTACTTGACAAACCTGAGTATAAGAACTCTTTATTATTTATTGAAATCTTCAAAAAGTCTGCCTGTTCTCTGCGTCCTGCATTTGGGTCTACTTTTGTCTACCAGCGTAACAATGTTCTAATGCTTAGTTCCCAAAGAGGTGATGTTTTAAAAATTCTCACGTGCATGATATTGGTCTGCAATGAAAAGTTGCAACAATATACTTAGTGGGAAAATTAATGTCTTATCAACTGAGAAGCACTTAGTTTTTTTTTCTTTGTGCTTTGGTGGGCCTCCAAGGGTTTCAGACCTGTCACTTTGTATTATGTGACGCCAGAATGTAACATTTAGTGCTGGAGTCAAAGTTGATTGTGGAGGCATGTGGGTCATTTTGTTCAAACTGTCTGAAATCAATCAGGTTTACAAACAGGTTTGCTCCATTCCAAAATGTTTTATTATTTTTCATTAAGGAAGTTTAAGTAATGTTTTAGTTACAAACATAATTTTGCGTCCAAATGCCCAAATGAAAACTGACACGTAGAAAATGTTAGTTGTCCAGTTGAAGGAATTAATTTCAAATGCATCCATTTGTATATTTTTCAATTAGTTCACAAATATATGGCAACTAATTTCACTATGACAGAGCTCATCTCTGCAGCTCAAACATCCTGTGTCCTTAGTTTGGTGTGGTGTAAATCTAAATGTACTAAATACAAAATCACCACATTTAAACATACAGTTTAAACATTTAACACTAACTTTAAGCTGATGATTTAAGAATCCTGCTAATGTAAGATTTAGATTTAGAAATTTAAGAGCAAAGTTATAAATCTATACAAATTCAGTAAAATAAACAATGTTTCAGTTTTCCCATGCAATGATTGATGCAAATATCCATGAGTTATATTGAGCTATATGTCCTATACTAAGACATGTGACCTATATGTCACATCTTTGAATATAAACACAACCCCTATTGTAGAAAAAACATTAACAAAGCTTATCTATAGCGCACAACAAGCATAAACTAAACATAGAGGGTGTTGTATGCTATACAGATTGTAAAACTCCTTGAGGGAAATTTGTCATTTGTAATACTGGGCAATATTAATTAAACTGACTTGACTTGACTTTACAGAAAACAGCTGATTTCATTTTACAGGATACAGCTTCATCCCATTTGCAAAAATAATTCTATTAAAAGGGTAAGAAGAATTCTGTGAAATGTCAGGTAAAATCAGAAAAAAAAGAGAAGAGCGAGAGAAGAAAGCCTTTTGTGTGTGAGAAACACCATTGCATTTGCAAATGTAGCAAATGATTTTATTGTCTTATGTAAAAAAAATGTAGGTTCATTTCAACAGTTCAATTACAGAATTCACACAAATGGAAGTGTTTTCGAGTTGTCTTCATATTATCAGATCATAAGGGACAGGTTACTCATCTATAAGCATGCTATTATAAAAAGTTTAAGCTAACAGATGCCAAAACAAAGTCTCACAAATATAGTTGACATTCTCTTGTGGCTCTTGTGTTAACACCCAGCAGACATAGAGCACATCAGCATTCCACTGAAGGGCCAACTGACAAATACAATTATCAATACTCTCTCACCGTTTAGCTCCAGCAATTTAGCTCATTTTGCTTGTCAAATATTTTAGTTTTTTAATTTTTAGATAACCTGCTGTTTCTAGGTTACAAGCCCGACTTAATATATAGATTGGCATTGAAGGGTCCAGTCTATATGAAGGGTTTGCACTGCAAATATTCATCAAAGGAATATCAAACAATTCGAGTAAAAGATACATAATCTCAATATTAAATATCAACATAGAATTAAAAAAACTCACATATATTGAATGTGAGGTGGTCATGAAAAATATTAGCAGAAACAGTGGCTGCTGAAAATGACCTGCTTTGGACTGTGACACCAAAAGTCTTACCTTATCTTGTTTATCTCTGTTCATCACTGATATTTCCCAAATGGAGAAACTTTTGTCTGGTTAGGGTTTCCCACTATATATTGCTCTATCTCAAGCTCAGTCTTCATTAAAATAGCCCAGTATTTTACAGGAAACGCACACAACTAGTAGCTTTAAGGAATTAGAATTACAAGTGTCATTTTAACTCATCAATAAATAAATAAATTGTTAGATTACAACTACATATTACAAAGTGCAAGTGTCCACTTAATACCAGTGCTAATGCCCGCTGTGGAGTCCTGATACAGAAAAACAAAGTAGTCTAAAAAGAGATGTTTTATATTATGTGAAGCAGATCTCTTTTTTTGTCTATTCTGTTCCCTTATATATAACTTATACATAAATGTTATTGCAACCCTTAAAGAAAATAATCCCTTTGTTGGGATTTAATTTCAAGTTGATATTCTCAAGGAAGAGTTGAAGTTAAACTGAAGTTACATACCTTGTTAATTTGAATTTGAAGAAAGACACATACAAAGATAAAGAGAGACCGAAAGACACGGGAGGACAGAGAGACACATAGATAGAATCTGAATGGTTCATAACACAGAAGCAAACCAGGAAGTAGCTCAGTGAGAAATTTCCATTCTATGGAACACCTCCTATCCTCCATACAGCTAAGATAGACTTGAGATTACCATATTCTTTACAAAAAGCCTGTTTTTTACGAGTTGAACTGCCAGTAGTTGTTCTAAACATAGAGGGTGTTGTGTATTAGTAAAAATCTGTCCAATCGCAGGATTTGTCCAATCGCAAGATTTGTATTCAGAGAAGGTAAATCTTACGCAAAGTCATCATCTCGTTGGTCAGTTTGTGCAGGATCTTCAGCAGGAGGATCTTATGTTTGTGAACATTCAAAAAGTAATCCTTGGAAGTTTCATTAAATTGTCAAAATTGACATGTCCAGTCTCACACAGGTGAAACCAGAACCTGGCAGTCTAAAATAACATGGGAAGCAGCCACTTAGACCTAGACAAGATGGAAGTCATTAGCACCTAGGACCTGACAGAAGTGCATGCCATCCTGGTAATACAAGCACTGTACTGACTACCTGCATTTTTCAGCAACTGGTTGTTCTCAAAGTCAATTTGCCACAACAGGTAGTGTGTTTAACATGAATAGCACTATAATAATCTATACTTTTCTGCTTAAAGAAATAGTACAATTATTCTGTTAAGTTCTATCCAAGGTCTATAATATGTGAGATTTACATAAGTTTAGGTCTAGACTGTCATCTTTAGTTGAGACATCCATTTTCCATGTCTTGAAAGACAGAACCACATCAAAATGCAGCAAATTGCAGATGTCCACTTTCCCAAATGTAGGGTTGTTGTATCCTGAGAGTCATTAATATAACTCATAGTACTCACTAGTAGGGTCATTGACCCCTGAGAGTTGTTATAGACCACTAGAGATTAAAATGGCCACAGTCCCTGAACTGAACCACTTGCATGTGAGGTGAAACGTCATTAAGAACCTCAAGCTGGTCCTGATGACTTTCTTCAAACTTGCTGTCTGGTCCTTGTGCCTTCCTGGTCTTTGGTCTTCACAGTGAGACAGAAGATCCCGCCCTACCTGCACCTGAGGAGGGTGTGGCAGTGGGTTTGCATGGTTGATTCATGTCTGAGTCAGAGAAAGTGATTGATGTGAATATGGGGCTGTCAAACCTACAGTATGTCGTCAGCCTGATAATTCTCCACGGTGTGAGTTGGTAACCAGCCTTCTGCAAATTGACACCGGATTGCTTGCTGAAAAATTATTTTTCAGATTTTCAGTGTAGCTCCTCTTAACTTCTCCTATCTCCTTCGTCACTGTGCTTCTGGCCTGGTTATACAGGATCATGTCCCCCCTGAGCTTTGCTGTAAACTAAGGTTTGTTGTTGTATGTCTAGAAGGTTTTCATTGGCACACATGCCTTCAAAGAACGCAATCTACAATGTCACTCTGTCTGTGAGTTCATATAAGCCTGTGGCTGCAGTATCAAAAACACCTCAAACAGTAGCTGGTAACTCCAGCTTTGCCTCCGTGATCCATCCATTTGCATCATCCAGAAAATTTGTATCCCAGATTTGACACTTAATATGCTGTCTGTATTTTGATAGTTTGTGGCTGATTAAAGTTAAAATTCCCCCAAAACAATGAGCAGGGAGTCTGGGTGTTTTTGCTCTACATTTGTTATCTGATGAACCAGTTATTGTAAAGCCTCATAAGGTCTACTAGTATATGTCACTTAAAAACTGAATGACAATAATGCAGGTCAAATTTGAAGTTGATCTAAGTAATTAATATGAGAGGAGTTTGTTAAGAATAAAAGCTGAAAATCACTTTTGAGTCATCTGACATGGCTTTCTGTGACCACTGGACATTACTTCCTACTGACCACTGTGTGGTGCTAAAGAGCACACAGTTATTACATGCTATATTGTTGTATATCATGTGGATTAGTTGTTGATGTTCAGTATAGCCTTGCATGCAGAGTTGCATGCAGCATATGACATCTGGGGCAGATTGGACAATGAGTCTATTTACATCTTCCTGTTCCATGTTATAGAAAAATTTGTCGCTGTGCCACCAGGGCCATGCCATTCGATAAAAACTAATGATAATGATTAGATTAACTTTTTCTTACAAATACCTTTGGATTGCACTGCTCAAATTTGAAGTTGTTCTGACAAATTCCCGAGGAGGAGTATGCTAAAGTACAACTTCCACAATTTTCTTTGCAAAAAAATTGCAAAGTACATTAAAAAAATTGCCAACTTCCTACTGGACTTAGAGTATGGCTCCAGGAGCCTTTTTTTCTAAACCTGAAAATGTTACATCTGCCTACCAAGGTGAAACGCACTGTGAGACCTACTTTGCTGAAATAATCTATGGGGCAGCTCCAAGATATGTCTAAATTTAGCCACTTCTGATGTATGTGCAAAGGTCAGTAAGGCCAGTAATCTGGAGGCATTATAGAGCACAATTTTGTGAGATTTCAAGCACCCTAAGCCCCTCAAAAATATGTTTCAAAAAAGAGACAAATAATAATAATAATTAAAGGTCTAAAATGGTCTAAATGCTGTAATTTCCTTTTGCCAGAAGGTGGCACTGTGACTATTATTCAAAATCAGCCTGAAGATGAGTTCAGGCTGGAACTCTAATTAAACATGTGAAATCTGGAAAAGGTCTGACCATGTTAGGTGGAATTACAACAGTTTTTTTGTCATGTGGAGACATAAAAATTTGGGCTGCTTAGACATTTTGTAGGGGAAAAATTTAAATGTGACATTTAAATGTGACATCCTGTGACCCATATCACATGTCTACCTTTACCACTTCTGATGTGTGTGCCACATTTTGTGAGTTTTTCAAGCATCTCTAGCCCCTCAAAAACAGCTTCCTTTCATGGCAAATATTGTGTTGCAATGTTAACACTGTTTAATGAAAATTCACAATATTAACAAAAAAGCATTGTCAAGGTCTTAGTATTTGAGGTGGATGTCAGCAACCCTCTAGAGGAAGAGCATAAAAGTGTAGAACAAAGTGCATTTCCTGCTGACAAGTCAGTGGCACTATTACTATGACTGACAAGTGGATGTCTTCAGGCTGGAACTTTTTCAAACATGTTGGGGCATACTCGATAATGTATATTCAAGTTATAACAACTTAATGTGTCACGTCAAAACAAAATTGTTACCTCGCCACAGCCATGGCAAAAACTCAGTGCCACATTTTTTGAGTTTCTAAGCACGTCTAAGCCCTCAAAAAGCAGGGCTAATCTAAACAAATCTGGCCCTTTTATGCTCAAGCCCTTAAAACATCCTAACAATTACAATAAGGCCTTTGCACCACTTAGTGCTCGGGCTCTGATAATTCTTGGCATTTCAATAGGGTCACAGCGGTCACTGCTTGGGTCCTAATAACCTCTACAAAAACAAAAGGTTCTCGCACTTTCTGTGCCAGGGCCAAATGGTATAAAGGATGAGTTGGCTGGCCTTCAGTGGTTAGATAAAAGCCAACTGAAAGGCAGGGTTAGGGTTAGTGGATTTTCTTTAAACCTGTTGGGAAGTTTCTCTCAGAACTCTGTGCGTGTAAAATGCAAAGCCACAAGCATAGAATTGAGCACCACAAATGCTCTTTTGAATAAAAACTGGATTCACAAATGCCTGTTCAGTTGTTGTAAACCATAGCAAAATATTCACAAATGCTTTGCTTATCATTTAAGTGAGAGTATTCACAGATATTTTTAATTGATATCATAATATTTTTGTTTGTGTATTTACAAGTCTGTTTTATATTTGCAAAATATGTATTATTGCAGATTACACTGTAACACAAAGGTTAGCAATCACAAATAATACACAAATAATAACTGAGACAAATGTATCTCCATTAGAAGGAGCCAGCAACACTGACTGCAGCATGATGCTCCACCAATTAAGAGAAGCAATGCTAATTTTTCATGTCATCATGTGTTGAGAATTAATAGGAGGGTACTTGGATCCACTCTGGTATTGAACACATTGACACACACCTGGGACCATCAGCCTTCTAATGGGACAGAATTCAAACACAGCTTGACTCGAGTTGTTTTCTTGGATACCAGAAACTGAGTGGATAATGATCTCTTCGTCTTTGTAGTTGTGAATGCTGTTGCAGTCAATAGGAGCTGAACTGTTCTCCTCCACCACCTGATGGGGTTGTAGCAAAGGTAGCAGGGATGGTAGAGAGTGACAAAAATTAAGGGATGCATGTTGCTTTGAGGCAGATAGATATATAGCTTATGTATGGACATTTTCTGTAAATGCTGAAATGTGGAAATCATTCTAGAATTTTCTTTTTTTACCACACAGACCACCTTAAAAAACAATTGTCTGTTGTTAGTTGTCTAAGAGTAAAGCTTTCACACATACTAGTAAATTTGGCTAAAATCCACAGTTGAAATGCTCTCATACAGTACGGTAAAAAAAAAAAAAAAAAAAAAAAAAAAAAATTATTGAAAAGCATTCACGGCTACTACTGAAAAAAAAATCCATGACAGATTTATGCACTGCAACCTTGCTGTAATTAGTAATGTAGATCCTTGTACTCTGCCAGCCAGCCTCCATTGTTTGCGTGGGTCCTAATCCTGTTATCCTGCTCTCACCCCGATGACACTCTTCCAAGTAGTGACAAGACCTGTGTGTGTGTGTTTAACCATCAACAGGAAGCATAGGTTTACAAGCACAAAAGCTCCTGTCAAACAAGTAATGCCAACCTTAAAAAAAAAATTACTGGTAATGGCAGCATGTATAAAAATCCAGTTTACCATACCATATTGATATATCAGGTAACTTAGGCCAGATATGTTACATTAGTCCACCAGCAGACCGGAGGGGTGTTCCACGAAGCTGGATTAAGGGAAAGCCTGTGTTGTGGAAAAAATATATTTTGTACTGGAAATAAAGAGAATTGATCCGACCAGAGTGTCTTTTATATTTTAATGTATTCTTGCAAGAAGGTGAGCTGTCAGACAACCGAGTGTGTGCTCAGCTGGATGAGGACTCACAAGTGATAACAGGAAAAGCACATATATTTATAATAATGAGATACATACAAAGGGAAGGTGGGGAAGTGAAGGGAAGGGGTGTGAAGTCTTAGGGTTTCAGGGTTACATCGTCTCGTCGTGCGTAAAAGGAATGTGGCAGACAGACAGTTAATCAGAACATTGTAGTTAAAATTTTAAACCGGTTGGAGCCACTCGGTGATAGCGTGTTCCTCTAACAGTGTGCGATGACCGTTATCAGTCCGAGGTCTCTTTTATGGCAGGTCAGAAGTGTACTATCAGTCAGTGAGAGTTTTGTCTTTTATTAAAGTCAGATCAGGCGCCTGTTCTCCCTAAAGGAATTTAGGTCTGGTCAGTTCAATGTATGTCAAGAGAAAGTGAATCATCATATGAGAGACTATTATATATGATTATATAATAAGAAATACATAGTAAGGGCAGATTTCCATTACATTTCCCCCCTTTTGATCATATATATTGATCAACCAGAACAAAAAAAACACTTCAAATCTCCCACAACATCAAACCTAGAAATTTACACAAATTCAGACTAGATCATCATAAAGAGAAACCTGAGGAAATTCATCTGTCCTGTGAAACATAACCAAAAACAAAGCATTAGCAAGTACAAAAGAGAACAACACAATTATTCATCAAAATAATCCCTTAAGTCTGAGTCATGTAAGCAGTCAGATATAAGGAAAAGAAATAAGTCAGGGAAATTGGTGTAATGTACCATTGTCAGTGTGATCAGTGTTAGCTTTTAGCTCATTCTTTGTGTCCTGACTTGCCCTCTCATTCTATTTAATCCTTCGCACCTTTTTGTGGGATTAATGCTTGTATCACTTCTTATCACTATCTCCTAGCCAGGCACCCCTCTAATCACCTTTACACTGTAGATGCATCATCACCAACGTCTGAGGCCAAACCTGTCAGGGTAAGCAGTCAGACGGAGAAAGTCAGAAAAATCAGTGTCGTCAGAGGGTCAGACGTTGGAGTCGCTGTGGGAATCTCATAAACAAATAGAATTGGAAACACAATGATACAAGTCAATAACAAGAGACAGCACAGAGAACCCCTGAGCCCACACATGCCCGGCTGTCTAAATGGATGCCATGGTGCTGGCTGTTCCATCGTCGTCCAGCGGTGGTGAAATCTCAGTATTTCACTCGTGTGCGTGTGTGCTCAGCTTGTCGATGGGTCCGTGTATGGTGTTTTGTGTTAGTCAGCGTAGCAACAGGAGCGGCGCTCGGCTCACACTCAACTGTTGTGTTGAATCAGCATCGGACTTCTTAAGAATCAACAGAAGTCAGTGATGTGTGTGTGTCGTGATCGGTGGATGGTGATTCTGCAGGTGCTGGTACCCTTTTGCAGTGGCTGGCGTGGATCCAAGTTGCTCGTTCTGCCACTTTCACAGCCGTGTGAGTGGTGAGGAGGATCTGGAACGGTCCGTGCCAGCGTTTAGCCTGCCAGTGCTTTCTCCTGAAGTCTTTCACCACGACAACAAAGTCTCCCGGGTGCAGGGAGTGCAGGCAGGGGCTTGGAGGCAGGAGGAGGCAAAGCAGCTTCCACCTGTTGTCTGATGCTAGACAGGGTACGAGAGAGGTTAATACAGTACAGTACACAAACGGCGGTTGAGGGAGGTGGCTCCCTCGGGTGTTCTGCTCCGATGTGTGGCGGTGCTGCAAACAAAACTTCATAAGGACTTAAACCTGTGCGGGCCCTCCTCCTCATCCTCATGTACATCAGAACAATGGGCAGTGCTTTTGTCCATGGAAGACCTGTGTCTTCACAAGTTTTGGCCAATTTGGCTTTAAGTGTCCCATTCTCTCTCTCAACAGCACCTCCACTGGCTGGGTGATATGCACAGTGGTTTTTGAGATCTATGCCCAAATAAGCACCGACCTCTTGAATAGCCTGATTAACAAAATGTGTACCATTGTCGCTGGATAATTTTGTTGGGATGCCCCATCGTGGAATGATTTCTTGGAAGAAGGGCTTTTGCCACCACTGATGCCGTTTGCTTTGTAGCAGGAAACGCCTTCGACCCACTTTGACCACATGTCCACTATCACCAGACAGTGTTTCTTACCTTCAGATGGCGTTAGTTCTACAAAATCTATCATAAGGTGTTCAAAAGGTCGAGTGGGTGGTGGGTGGGCTTGCCTGCTGGGTAACCCTGACTGGTCTGCCCGCATTATGTGTCGCACACACCATACAGGCTTGACAATACTTCTGAGCATATGCTGAAAACCCTTTTGTGAACCAGTGTGTGCTGATCATAGCTAGCATCCCCCTTTTGACACATGGTCTGACCCATGTGTCAATTTGGCATAGTGAGGAAAAAAGTGGGAGGGTAGGCATGGATTACCACAGGGCCCCCACCACACGGAATCTCTACAAGAGGCACCACACGAGGCCCATAGACCACTCTTGTCCACTCTTGCATTCCCCAGTGAGACACCATCAGAGGCATGTGTGTGTGCTACACACTTACAGACAGAGATGGCTTTGGGGAGCAAAATAGCATCTAACAAAGCAATGATCTTTGAATGGTGCAGGATTGGCTTGCCATCAGATTAAAAAAAAAAATTCCTGTGTTTCCACAGAGCCCCAAAATCATGAACCACACCAAATGCATACCTGGAGTCAGTGTAGATGGTTACAGTCTTACCAGCAGCGAATTTACAAGCCTCCGTGAGTGCGACCAGCTCTGCTGCCTGTGCTGAGAGGTGATGAGGAAGAGGACCAGACACAAGAGTGGCATTATCTGAAACCACAGCAAAACCCACACGATTAACCCCCGTAAGTGGGTCCCGAGTCGCGGAACCGTCAACATACAGAATGAGATCAGAGTTGGTCAATAGAGTGTCAGAAAGATCAGGTCTGGAAGAACACACTACTTGGAGCTCAGCCAAGCAATTGTGTGGCTCCCCATCATCCAGTCCTGGAAGGAGAGAAGCAGGGTTTAAAACATTGCAACGTTTAACAGTTACATTAGGCATGTCCAGCAGAAGTGTGTGATATCGAAGCCACCTCGCTGCGGACAGGTGCGAAAGTCTTTTGCTCGAGGAGAATGAGAGACACCGCATGAGGGACGAGCAGCGTTACATGCGCGTAACCTACAATGTCTCGAGACGCCAGCAGAGCTTTTTCAGCAGCAGCAACGCGGATGCCCTGCAGCGACTGGATCCAATTTAGCCTGAGAAATATGCTACAGGTCGGAGTTTATCACTGTGAGTTTGAAGAAGAACTGAGGTCATGCAGCCATCACGTTCATCAACTGCCTGTGTGAAAGGGTTTAGTGGGGTCAGGCAGCCCGAGAGTGGGAGAAGACTGCAGGGCTAATTTAAGGTCTAAGAAAGCCTGGTCAGCCTCACGGGTCCATATGACCTTGTCATGAGAGGAGAGGTTCTTCCCATGAATCAGAGAGCTAAGGGGAGCTAAGGGGAGCCTCCAAAGGAGCATAGTTAGGAATGAATGAGCGG
Organism: Scortum barcoo; assembly: GCA_023238725.1. NCBI lineage: Eukaryota > Metazoa > Chordata > Actinopteri > Centrarchiformes > Terapontidae > Scortum > Scortum barcoo. The sequence goes on along the minus strand of CM041536.1, from coordinate 29,038,609 downwards.
CAATAAGGAACACATCCCTAAAAAGGACATGAGCTGTTTCTTTGTTAGCGGTTTAGGCAGGTTTATGATGGCTGAGACACGCTTTGGAGACAAAGTCTTCCCCTGTCCCGAAATATCGTGACCTAAAAATGTTACTTTTTCTTGCACAAACTGCAGCTTGGAAAGGCTTGCTTTATGGCCTTCATCAGCTAGATGTTTGAGTAAGGTCACAGTATCACGTTCACACTGCTCTCGGGTGGGAGAAGCAATCATCAACATACTGCAAGAGCGCTGTACCTGGAGAGAGCACGAGGGGCGCCAGGCTATCCCTCAAGGCCTCATTGTACAGCGTGGGTGACTCGCAATAGCCTTGGCAAAGGCGGAGTGAATGTGTATGGTCTGCCGTTGAAGTTAAAAGCAAACCAAAATTGGCTGTTAGGGTCAACAGGGACACTGAAAAAGGCATTTGAAAGATCAACAACTGAAAACCACATAGCATCGGGAGGTACTTGAGACAAAATGGTGTATGGGTTAGGCACATTAGGTGCCCTGGGCTGGACCGCCACATTCACTGCCTGTAAATCCTGAACAAATCTCCACTCTGTAGGGGCACCTTCATCTCTGACTTTTTTCACTGGGAAGATCGGAGTGCGGACAGGTGAGTCATTACAGGGGACTATTACGCCAGCCTGTAAGAGAGAATTGAAGACAGGTGTGATTCCATCAATGGCTTCCTGCTGCAGGGGATACTGCTGTTTACATGGTCTATAAGAAGATTTAGGCGTGATCACCACAGGTTGAGCATTCTTTATCAAACCGACATCATACTTTCCCCTAGCCCACAAAGAGGGCGGCACCTCCCGCAAGGCTGGAGGGAGGAGAGAAGAGTCAGAGATTATTGCTTCAGTGTGTGGAGAGAATTTGTCATATTCATCAACCAGGTGTACAGATCTGAATGCATGAACGTCAAGAGAAAGAGGTCGTTTATAAATACCTGTTGATGGCGAACACAAGATTTTGGTATCACCTGTAGGCTCCCAGTCAGAGATGGAGTTGCATTTCAGTGTAAAAAGGCCCAAATCTTTCCATTCTTCAGAAGGAGATTTAGACAGGGCAATGTGGGGGTGGGAATTTTCCACCAGGAACAGACGCTGCTGAGCAGAGCTCAGCGTCACTGAGATAACGCTCCTGCTTTCAGACCAAAACAAAGCAAAGCAATGAAGTGAATCCTTCACTTCGGCAGAGAATTCGTTATCACACTCAGGGTCAGGACCTTGAGACACATAAGCAGTACAGTGCAGCTGCTCTGGAGACACAAACTGTGCATATTCAGGCATAATAGCATGGGCCATATTCAACATGTCTGTAGCAAGAGAAAGAGGAAACTTCCACTCATACACATGCAAAGGAATGGAGGAGCTGTACTGCACAAACGACATGTAAGCAGGCATACTTCTGACAACCTGGAGGCCATCTGGTGTTGATATTAAACTAATGCCCAGGGACAACATGAGGTCTCTGCCCAAGAGATTAACAGGGCAGCAGTCTGAAGACAGAAAAGCATGCTTAGTAGAAAGAGGAGAAGCAGTATCATCGTGGTGGATGCAGGTCATTGGAACTGTGAATCTCTCCTTAATAACTGCTCCTGAAGCACCCAGAGAGTGCATGTTTTGGGGCTGGAAGATCTTTTGTTCTAATTACTGAATGTGTTGCTCCGGAGTCAACAAGAAAAGTGATGTTTTTACCCCCCACTGTGAGCACAGTCTCTGGCAAAATCTGAAATGGTTCAGTGGCATATTTAGCATACGTTTCAGTGAAAGGTACAGCTTTTGTTTTTGTCTCTAAATGCTGTATTGCTGCTTCCACAAGTGTTTGTGTGTGTTCGGTTATTAGAGCAAGCTGTTCTTCATTGCGTGTGCTGTGTGTTTGTGCTGTGTTTTCCCTCATTCACATCTTTTACTTCTAAATGCTCTGTTGCTATGTCGCCTAGTGTTTGTGTGTGTGTGGTTAGTAGAGCAAGCTGTTCTTCATTGCGCATAGCGTGTGCGTGTGTGTGTGTGTCTCACTTTCCTTGTCTGCTGCCGCTGGAAGATGGCTCCCTCTCTCCCCACATGCCCCCTCCTCCCTCTTGGTTCAGTCAGACTTCTGATGGGTGCCGGCATCCCAGGCCCCGCTCCGTCATCTTCTCCTCTCGGGACAGTCGGCAGCCCAGTGACCCTTCTTCCGGCATAGGTAGCACTCATCCTTTCCCACCCAAGAATGGCCTCAGCCCTGTCGGCCGCGGCCCCTCCTGCCATGATCCCTTCCTCGTCTGTTGAAGCCAGGCCCCCTCCAATTCCGTGCCGGTCGTTGTTGTTCCTTCCCGGCCATGTTTTTGGCGAAAGTTTTGAGCAGGAGGAGATGGGCAGCGTGAGCCTGTTTCTCTCTTTTGTCGCTCTCCCTTCCCTTTTCGGCAGTGATCTGGTTTTCTGCATGCTTGGCATGTCGGATGAGGTCAGTGAGGCGGGCGTCTTCATAGCCCACACAGCTCTTCTTTATGGCTGCTGAAATGTGAGGCAGCAGCCCGTCCAGGAACCACTTTATCATGTGGCTCTCCCAGAGCGTTGGTGTGTCACCTCTTTCAGTCGGCTCGGTCATGCCACCTGTGATCATTGAAGAGCAGATGAAGTCTGGTGTAGTAGTCGGCCACCATCTCATCACGCCGCTGCTTGCAGTTCGATATTTTGGTAATGTCGACTTTCGTCGGGAAAGCCACTTTCAAAGTTGTCATCAGGATGTCCAGTGCATTCAGATATGCCGCATTTTCCTCATTTTCCCAGACAGGGTGAACCTGTCTCGCCTCTCTTTGGCATGCTGAGCGGATTTTGTCATAGGCTGCAAGTCCCAGTTTCTTCTTGAGGAGACGCCTGAGTTCATGTGTGGTGGGGCTGAACTCTTTGCAGAAAATGAGGAGCTCATCAGAGAATCGTGTGCCAGAGACGGTCGGGTCAGGCAGGTGTGCCAGGGCATCCAGCATGTCTTTCTGAGTCCATGGCCTATGAACCACCATTGGCCCACCCTGACCTGCCACCTGCACCATCGGGAGTGTCAGGGCTGTCCCAGGTTCAGCTTTGACTTTTGTTTTAGCCCCAGTTGCAATCTTAATGCTGGCCTCTGGCTCTGAGTCACACTCACTTTCCTCAGTCTCGGTCTCAGTCTTTGTCTCTGTCTCTGGCTCTGGCTCTGGCTCTGGCTCTGGCTCTGGCTCTGGCTCTGGCTTCGGCTCTGGGGCACGCACACTTGCCGGGTGTTGTAGGAGTGACAGTGTTGCGAGCCCCCCCTTGTTCTTAGTCCGTGCCCTCTGCATCTGGTGCGTCTGGTGAGCGAGCCAGCCACGGCAGTGGGAGCCTTGCATGGGGGTTCAGGCAATTCAACTGAGGCCTTAGGTCTTCTGGTCTTGGGTTTGGGTGATCTGAGTGGTCGGGTCGGTGGTGGGTCTGCCTGTGGGAGCGTCTGGAATCTGCGGCTCAGGCTGTGTAGCGTCTGGAGTCTGCGGCTCAGGCTGTGGAGCGTCTGGAATCTGCGGCTCAGGCTGTGGCTGTGGAGCGTAGGGAGGTGGGCATGTGTCGAGATCAGGATCCACCTTAGGCAGAGAGGGACAGAGAGAGACAGCCTGAGAAGCATCACCATTCTTATCTCAGTCCTTCTGAATGTTTTCACGTTCTTTAGATAATCCCCTCTGTGTTTTTCTCCTCTCCCTTTTCTCAGCCTCATCCTTCCACATCCTCAAACACCTTCTGTGACTTTCCAAAACATCCAAATCTTCCCCTTTTATCCATGTCTTTTTACGTACTTGTGCTTCTTTTTTATTTATTTCTGCTTCTAGATAAGCTAGCTGATTCAGGCTTAGCGACCCCCCCCTGGGGAAGCCACATAAAGCGGTCCATTCAACCAAATGTTTGCAACTTTCTTCACCGAATTTGTTTTTCATGACTGTCACTATGGGTCCCTCAGGTGGAGGAGCCTGAGTCTTTCCCTGCTTTGCACCCATTCTGATACAAAGGTAGTGTACACTAGCCCACTAAACACAGCCATCACTGTGAGTCCCCAATTCGTTTTTGGTACAATCGGGGTCAAGACCGTTTCACACTTAGATCTGCTGTTTACCGTCTCTTCACTGTTGGGACCGGTATGTCAATCGTTAACAGGCAGATCTCTTAGGTCAAAGGACTTCAAGATTTTGACGTCTATCTGCTTTATCTGAAACAGCAGGTATTAAAAATGACTATCAAATATCCACCCTTTTTTTACCCGATCCTCCTTTAGTCAGTATTTACTCAAAATACTACTCTCTCTCTCTCTCTCTGGACCCTCACAGCAGTCATGAAAAAGAAATATCAAGAGATCTCTAAAATAATTTGACTAATTTATTTCCCCAATCAAATACCCGGGTATATCTTACATCACTCACTTGTATTATCTGGATCAATTATCAAAATTTCAGTATCTTCACCGAATGAATAGATGATTGGCCCCAAGCGGGTTCTTTGGGATCCCAGTGGAGACAGCCAGGAGCTGCTGGGGATCGGCCCTCTCGTCTCCCAAGGCTTTTTCGTGGAGGTAGAGGCAGGAGGATGTTGTTTTCTCCTGGAAGGCCAGTCACCGTCCTCCGTTGGCTCCAGACGATCTCTCAAGGGATCCCACTTCTGACACCAAGTTTGTTGTGGAAAAAATATATTTTGTACTGGAAATAAAGAGAATTGATCCGACCAGAGTGTCTTTTATATTTTAATGTATTCTTGCAAGAAGGTGAGCTGTCAGACAACCGAGTGCAAAATGCTCAGCTGGATGAGGACTCACAAGTGATAAGAGGAAAAGCACATATATTTATAATGATGAGATACATACAAAGGGAAGGTGGGGAAGTGAAGGGAAGGGGTGTGAAGTCTTAGGGTTTCAGGGTTACATCGTCTTCGTGCGTAAAAGGAATGTGGCAGACAGACAGTTAATCAGAACATTGTAGTTAAGATTTTAAAACCGGTTGGAGCCACTCGGTGATAGCGTGTTCCTCGCAGTGCGATGACCGTTATCAGTCCGAGGCCTCTCTTTTATGGCAGGTCAGAAGTGTACTATCAGTCAGAGTTTTGTCTTTTATTAAAGTCAGACGCCTGTTCCCTAAAGGAATTTAGGTCTGGTCAGTTCAATGTGCGTCAAGAGAAAGTGAATCATCATATGAGAGATTATTATATATGATTATATAATAAGAAATACATAGTAAGGGCAGATTTCCATTACACCTGGTTTAGAGAGAGAGAGTAAGAGAGAGAGAGTTCCGTTCCATCATCATGGCTTATATGAATGCCTGCTGAATAACCATTGTAACTTGTGCCTCAAAACTAACCTGCCAGGCTAACTGTCAAGCTTAGTTTTGCTGTGTGTCAAAGATGTCTGAAGGGCAGAAACAGACTCCCAGAAAGAAAGTTCCGCCTGGTGGATTTCCACACTCGCGCTGCTTATGTCTTGTAAAAAGAAACAGAAGAAATTTCCACAATCAATTAGTCAGTGAAACCTCAGTTATATGGGACAATTCACACATCAATTGCTAACTAGGTACTAGAGAAACTAGGTACAGAAAATTGAATTAAATAAAAAAAGAACGTGGTTGATTTAAAAAATAAATCAGAGAGATCTGAGAAAAAAAATTATATATAATATAATATATATTACATTATATATATATATATATATATATATATATATATATATATATATAAAATAATGAATTGAAAATGTTCCTAGGGCAGAGCATCCCACTATGTGAATATAAATGTGTGCCTAACATATGCTTACCTCAAGTGTACAGAGGTAGATTTCAGTGACCTATTTTTGTAATGTAATGTCTCCTCCATAATGAAAGTAAAAAGGAAAACTAATAAAAATGTGCTCATAAAAAACACCTTTGCATGTATTGCATGTAACTTTAATGAAGTTGTGTTGAATTTGTTTTATTAATTAATTCACTAATGTAGTTCAGCTGTGGACAGAAAACAAAGAACATTAAATACACTTCATGACCTTCCTGCTTACATCCTTCTCCAGTTTCATTATCTCCAGCTTCACCTTTTTTATTTGCAGCCTCTTGTATTTCATTTCTAGCCTCTGACACTCTACTCCAGTAGAAGTTTCCGTTTGTGTACAGCACAGGATGTCCTGTGAGGACAGAGGAAATGTGTCAGTGAGTAACTGAGAGTATGTAGGTGTAACAGTAATATGAATACTGTGCAGTATAATATGCAGTAGGGAGTTTGGGTGATAATTACCTCAGTCACACACACTCCAAGGCCACTCCGCCGAGGGAGAAATCAAGCATCAAGATGCACCTAAAGTCACCCCCGAAGGACAGAAATCACAGAGCCTTGTTCCAGAAGTGGTTTTGTCGGCATTGAGAGAAATGAGGGAGGACAACAATCAGCTCAGGCGAGAGATACAAACCTTCATCAGCATTCTCACGCCATGGCCATCAGTTCCTCAACCTACTGTCTCACGCCTTAATGCTTCTGATCAAAGTCATCTCTTCACTTTAGATGACAGTAAAGCTTACTTCACAAAGGCCCCCTCTGCTGACTTCGCTTCCACTCCACTGCAGCCCTTCAGCCAATCAGAGGATGACCTGCGGAATGTGCCGTGGCCCGAGTCATCTCCCTCACTGCTCCCACAACATTATGAGGAAGCATTCCCTCTGCCACCACCACCAGTGTCATGTCTTCCCTCTGTCAGTGCAGCAGATCAGGCCTCATTCCTGCAGAGGCCACCTCAACAGCATCCTCAACCTCCATTTGTCAGTAAGCCTAATTATGTCGCTGGTGCACCCTCAGCCACATTCCATACACCAGAATATACTGAGCCGTATACTCTTCCTCACCGGTCACAATGGAGAAGCTACAGTCAGTCACGTTCTCCACCACGTCAGGAGACTCTGTACCGTGGACCAAAGCCTCACATTCCATACTTCACAGAAGATGATCTCCGTCAGTTTGCCCGGCTGAAGATAGCGCTCGATAACATTCTGCCAGCTGATGCCACAGAGCGCTTCAAATTCCAGATCCTTGTCAATCATCTCAAGCTGGAAGACGCCCTGCTGATTGCAGATTCCTACAGCAGTAGCAGTTATCCATACAGCCAGACCATGGCCTCTCTGACCGAACTGTATGGCCAGCCTCATAAATTGGCCCTGCAGCGCATCACTGAGGTTCTGGATGAGCCTGCCATCAAGAGTGGTGACAGCAGAGGATTCCGTCTGTTTGCACTAAAAGTGAGGGACCTAGTTGGGATGCTAGATCAGCTGGGGAAGGAAGGGAGAACGGAATGTGCTGAACGGAAGGTGCTGCTTGGACATGATGTCCCTGCAAAGGAGCTTCCCACTCCAGTACGGGTCCAGACAAACAAACCAGACAAGCCCAAAAAGTATTGCCCCTTCTGCGACAATGTTCAGTACTATTTCAATCAGTGTTCAGAGTTTAAGAAGCTTACAAAGGAGCAGAAAGTGGCCTCGATTAAAACATGGAGGCGGTGCTGGAAATGTGGAAGAGATCACCAAGCAGCGCAGTGTTACCTCAGGGCTAAATGTCAGCAGTGCAACCAGACTCATCTAGAAATACTTCACGATGTCAACTCAACATCATCTGTGAAGCCAGAGATGCCAGCCCCAGCAACCATGCAGCCAGCAACTTGTGCTGCTGAAAATGGTTAAGGTGTTCCTCTACAAAGGTAAAAGGAGGATTGAGACATGCAATCCTGGATGATGGGTCGGAGCGCACAACCCTCCTCTAGAGTGCTGCTCAACAGCTGGGACTTCAGGGACAGTGTGAGGAGCTAGCACTCAGAACTATCCGGCAGGACACCCGACTTATCTGTCTGAGGTGTCTGAGATGTCTGAGGTGACTTATCATCACCTCAGACATCTCTCTCTCCATTCATTCAGTCAGGCACAACCCCTGCTGCGCCTGGCTAAGGACACTGGTAGAGCAGAAAGCTACATCCGAGAAATCAGGAAATTGATGACAAAGATCGCATTGTGTTCAATTGTTCATTCACACATCAAGGTGCCAGCCTGAATGAACACCCTCCTTCCAGGACCAACATTAGGATCCACTCTGCTTGGTGTCCTGCTCCGCTTCAGGGAGTATCCCTTCGCAGTAAGCAGTGACATAAAAGGGATGTTTCACCAGGTCCGCCTCCTGCCTGAAGACAAGCCCTTCCTCCGGTTCCTCTGGAGAGACATGGATCTCAGTTCCCTTCCCGAATGTTTACGAATGGCAGGTGTTGACAACCTCCTTCAGAGCTTCACATCTGAGTCAGAAGCCAAGCATCTCGTCAACAAGCTACAGCAGCTCCTCCTGTCAGGCGGGTTCGAACTACGCCAGTGGGCTACCAATGCTCCAGAGATCATCAAACACATGCCACCAGAGTCAATATCAGCCAGCAGTGAACTTTGGCTGTCAATGGATGGGGCTGAGCCACTGGAGCGGACTTTAGGATTACTGTGGCACTGCATGTTAGACACCATCACGTACCGACTCCGCCACACTGAGCATCCCGCGCCCACCATGCGTATCATCGGCCTACTCATTCCCTACACCACCAGAGCCAAAATACTGGTGCAGCGCTTCTGGAGCAAGAAACGAGACTGGGATGACCCACAACTGCCAAGTGACCTACTTCAGCTGTGGCACGCGTGGAAGAGTGAACTCAATCAGCTCCCTGCCATCTCCCTTTCCAGGTGCTACATTCACCCAAAGACCGACATCTCCAATTGCATTCAAAGCATTCACATCTTTTCAGACGTATCGGAGAAAGCATACAGCTCCGTGGCCTACCTTAGGACAGTGGACCAGTCAGGAGAGATCCAAGTGGCATTCTTGGCAGCAAGATCCCGAGTTGACCCAGTCCGTCAACAATCCATCCCGAGGCTGGAACTCTGCGCTGCCCACACTGGTGCCCAACTGGCTGCCGTTTTGAAGAAAGAGCTCACTCTCCACATTTCCAGCATCACCTATTGGACTGACTCCACCATGGTCTTGAACTGGCTGCAGTCGCAATCTTGGAGCTACAAGGTGTTTGTTGGCACCAGAGTTGCAGACATCCAGGAGCTGACAGAGGGTTGTCCGTGGCGGTGCGTGAAATCAGAAGAGAATCCAGCTGATGATATAACCAGAGGACTGACTGTGTTGTAACTCCTTGGTCACAATCGCTGGAGCAATGAACCCGCATTCCTACAGCAAGATGAAACATCCTGGCCGGCCTCACCAGATCTCTCTTCATCTGAAGAGCCAGCCGAACTATAGAAGGCTAACTTCTGTGGACATATCTCATTGTCTCCTGATCCATGTCTGCCTGATGCATGTGCCTTCAGCAACTTCAGTGAGCTGCTGAGGGCTTCTGTCCAAGCACGTCACGGGGCGGACACAACCTCAGACCCAACGGCAGATGATTACAAGCAGACTCAGCTTTAGAATTAGCCCTGTTCGGGAAAGTACAAAGAGACAGTTTCCCAGAAGAATTTGCTCTCCTGTCATCCAAGTATGACCAAGAAGCCCGGCTGATCTGCGTGGGAGGGCGGCTCTGCAGATGTGAAACCCTCTGCCAAGATACCCTGCATCCTGTTGTTCTTGACCCCCATCATCACATCACCATCGCATCACCGACGCATCATCCAGGATTTCGACAGCCGGCTTGCCCACCCAGGACCTGAGAGAGTCTTCGCTGAGCTACGCCGAAGATTCTGGATTCTTCGCAGGCGAGAGGGCGTCCGTAAACATTATCATAAATGTCCTCAATGCCAGAAATGGCATGGCAACCCAGTCATCCCCAAAATGGCGGACCTTCCACCCTCCAGTTTATGACTCCATCACTCAGCATTCTACTCCACAGGCATGGACTGTTTTGGACCGTACCTCATCAAGATTGGACGGTGCACAGAAAAGCGATGGGGCATAATATTCAAATGCTTGACCAACCATGCTGTACACCTGGATCTGCTAACCAACATATATACAGACTCATTCCTGATGGCACTTCGCCGCTTCATCGCAAGGCAAGGAAAACCCTTTGAGCTGTTATCTGACCAAGGCACAAATTTCAAAGGCAGCAGTGCTGAACTCAAAGAAGCGTTCAAGCTCACTCACCACATCCCTACAAGCACATCTTGCCAGTCAGCAAATTCACTTCCAGTTTAATCCCCCGCATACACTACACTTTGGCGGTTCCTGGAAGCGTGAGATCCGTTCAATCAAATCCGCTCTACACACCACCTTGGGATCTCAGTCTGTCACAGAGGAGGTCTTAAGAACCATCCTCCTGGAAGTGGAGAGCATCATCGACTCCAAGACTCTGGGATACACCTCATCAGATGTTACGGATCCAGATCCAATCACTCCCTACATGCTGTTGACGGCGCGGCCCGATCCATCAATGCCACAAGTCATCTATTCAGACACAGAGCTTCTCAGCCGTCACAGATGGAGGCAGTGTCAAGCCTTGCCTGAGCAATTCTGGGTCCACTTCATCAGGAATTATCTGCCTTCATAGTTGATCAGCAGCTCCTGCGTGCCCTGTGGCCAGTTTGAAAAGTTACTGCAGTCATTCCTGGTGCTGACGGCAGGGTACGGACTGCCCAGATCCAAGTCCGAGACAAGAAATACAAACGGCCAGTTACACGGCTCATCAGACCAGACTCCCAGCACTCCCACCAGACATTCGTAGCTGACCATGGCTGACCTTCAAGTGATTCAACTTTGCTCCACAAAGTTGGGGCGGCTGTTGAAAAGGTCACCCACTCCCCAACAGTTTCAAGGCACCCCTCTTTCAGCCCATCCACAGTTCACATGGACACCCCAAAAGTCTGTGCATGGCCATCACATGCACGGCCCCAAAGTCTGTGCATGGACTTCGTGTGAACAGCAATCCATCCACACTCTGTACCAATGAGAAGACTCTGGTCACCTGTCCGTCACCTCAGCGGCTGTATAAGTGAATTATTGGGTCCGAACCGATGAAGAGGCTTCATAATCTGCAGTGTTTTGGACTTCATTCAAGTCAGAAGAGAGACTTCACACTTTTCTGTGTTTTTTGGACTTTATACGGACTTTTAACATCAGAATTTATTCATTCCTGTGCGTCCATGAGAATCAACCACACACACAAATACATACCCATGTGCAGACAGATGAAGAATAAATGAGTGGCATGTCAAGAGAGTGTGTGTGATTCATTGGATTATTCACCTGTTCTAACCGGACAACCTGTGGAGTTTACAGTGACATTTATTGAATCAACAGCCTAGGATAAATTCCATTATTATCACTGAGGTCACGTGTTGGTGTTCTTAAATCCAACCCCTCAACTACAGTAGGTCTACAGTGCATATTTGGAAGTTCTGGTGTAGAAATCAATCAGGCACTGGTCTACAGAGAATTGGGAAAAAGGTCTGAACGCTTGACCCCTACAATATGGGATCTAGAGGATCTGTTATGCTATGGGGGGTATTTTGCTGACAGAGTTTGATCAACATGTTTGACAATCATCTCAATCTAACTGAAGACAGTACTTTCCATGACCATCCATATAATACAAAATGAGGGAATACCTTTGGGAAGAATGATGTTCATATCTCTAGTAGAGTTCAGAGACTTGGGGAATCATTGCCGAGGAGCTGTTCTGGAGGCATTCAGAGGACCAACACCTTCCTAAGACATTTTATGTTGGTATTTCCCTTTGAATTTCCCTTTAATTACAAACTCAAATAACCACAACAGTTACCAAAAGAACTTATCTACAAAAGAATCTAAATTAACTTAAACAGATGATAACAAATCCAAACAAAAAACAACTTTAGCTCTTCAGCTCACTACACCCCCCCCTCCACCATGTTGCTGGCAGTCCCTTTCCATTTCCTGGGGGCTGTCCATAAGAGGCCTCCTCTTCCAAGCTACAGGCCTTTTGCAAGAGGAGTTCAGTGGATGAAAAGAAAAAAGGTAAGTATGATTTGTGACCTAAATCCAAGTGACAGAACTAAATTGTATGCACCCAAATAGAAACCAAACAGTCTTAAATTAAATAAATGTGTAATATTTGAAAACAAAATACTGTGTAATGTGATTATTTGGAAAAATGTGAGTGTAAAAATGTAACCAAATACACCAAACACAAAAGAAAATGCTATCACTGGTTGATGGCCGCTGATGCGGCCGCCACATGTTCTCTCATCAATGACAGTGGAACTTTGTAATTGCCAGTGGACATCGTTCATCGCTACCAATATTATCTCAATAACTATCACAACTGCACATATTAAGACGTTACTTAAACTTGTGCTCAACAGCAATAACAACAAGAACTCCCTGACACTACAAATAGCACGTCCCTTTCACACATGCACAATACGTAACATAGCACAGTTTAATGATAATCAGTCCTTTATACTCCACTGTGTACTGTCTTCACTGCTAACAGTTGTCTGCTGTATTCATATGTTGAAGGTGGGGGGTTAACATGGGAATGCCTCGCAGTTTTTGTGCCCTAGATTACGTCATGGATTTTTCAGATTTTTGAGGGACAGATTTTCTCTGGAAAGAAGAGAATATCTGTTGCATTAAACACAAAAAATGGAAGCATGATCAACAGATAATATAATAAAAAATAAATAAAAAATAAAATCAATAAATACAAAGGTGGGCTGAATCTGACACATCTTTTAAAATAACTTAATTGATCTTTTTGGTAATCTTCTGGCAGGATCTGGAAAGGTTGATGGGGTGTGAGGAAAGACCAGCACTGCTCTCTCAAGAAGATCTCTAAGTAGGGTTACTCTATTAACACAGTTTTAATGTGGATGACTGATGAGTGGTTAAGTACACGTTTGATATTCTGACGTGGCTTTAATATGTCTAAGAAAGAACTTATGTGGCAGAATACAAAAGGGCTTTTAATGGACTGAATTGAAGGTTACTGTGCCACCTTACTGTGCAAAATGGTGTTCCCCAGTACGATTTCTTGGAACCATTGCTTTTTCCTATTTTAATAATGACAGTATGTTACTTTATAAGTTCTGCAGAGTAACCAGTAAAGGCAGTGTGACATGCGTTTGAACTGTAAAAACAAAATAATAAAACTTTTCAGAAATGTTTCTTTACTGTGTGTTTTTTATCGCGCACACTTCTGCTGTTCAGCAGTGACTCTAAGAGCGGAAGTCATGTTGTTTATTGCAATGGCAGCGCTCAGCCGCACACTGTCAGCAGAGCCCCAGTGGAAGAGCGAGCATCAGGGAGGTAATACTATTACTAACACAGTGGGCCTCATGTCTTTGTTTGTTCTCAGGGATCCAAGCAGCGTTGCTCGCTGCTGAAGTTATTTAGTTTAATTTAGTTTAATTAGTTTTGTTCTCATCCTTTTCCTCTTCTTCTCTACTAAAACTGTGCAATGACAACTCACAGAAACAGGCAAGTGAGGTGCAAATCTCACCCACCACTCAGTCACAGAAGGTGACAGCAATTGACCACAAGGCTAAGTGTAAAAATTCTTTAAAAAATTCATCAAATTTTGCAATGTTTCTCAAATTTTTCAAAATCCAATTGGAAACAATGAGTCAAATTCTGTTCAGCCAACTGTCCAGATACTTTGTCAGGATAATCTACAGATTTCATTGATCTAAAATTATTATAAAGAATTCAAATTCATTCATCCGGTCAGATTATACAAGGCAATCAACTGAGATATCAACCTAAAGTTTGACACACATGTTTTTGGTGAGTTTTTAATGAAGCTTACAAAGTTTATATCTTGTGATCCGATGCATGGAGTTGTGACTCCAAAACTGTGTGTTTTGGTAGAATTTTAATGAAGACTGGAGATATAGATGATAACTTATTTAGCATATTTAAAAAAAAGAAAATTACGGACTTCAGAATTGACCATAGGGCTTTTATAGTCCAGTTGGGATCGATGGAACAATAGTATTTCTTTAGCACACAAAACTAACAATCCAGTCACTATAATCACACTTTGATCATATAATATTTGTGTCTTTTTTGTTCAATATGACAAAAAGGATTATGATTATATCAAATAAAAAACATAAGACTAACCATTAAATTCACTGCATTCATTAAAATTAAGTCATAAACCAGTTTGTAAATGATCAAATAATCATGGTTGGATCAATCCATTATGGGGTCCAGAGGCAAAAATTAGTTGCCTCTATTGCAATTTAACAGAGGAATAGGCCTACTCAGTTTGAATGTTCTCCATCACTACATCTTGCGAGCATAGTTGGCCACCTTAGTTTTTGGCAAAGTCTCACAAATTGGAGAAGAGCATTTGCATATTTTCATGGCAAATTTCAAAACAAAAGCACAAAGTGTTATACAAAGTAAAAACTAAATTCAAATTAGAATTAAATAAAAGCCAGCAATTACTGAATACAATTAATATGAGAGAGAATATGACTATGATTAAAATACTCAAAATGTAATAGGATAAATAAATAAAAAAACAACAAACTTAAATCTACTTAACTCAAAATATAGTGGAACTAGAAAAAATGGGCCAAAAGGAGAAATTTTAAGAATTGATTTAAAAGGTCACTGTTAATTATTCTGCAAAACACAGATCTTGAAATTAGAGGCCCGGACTGCAAAATCACATTTTGTCTTGAGCCGGAACTTTAGAACAAACAGAAAGGTCCTGTATGCGGATCTGAGGCTGTGCTTTGGCTCTCAGGGCACCAGGAATTCAGATTTCTATTGTTGGCGAGGGTTGTAGGTATCCAGGAGCCACTGCTTTTAAATCTTATGCTTGAGGTATCAATATTTCAAGATTTCCAGAATTTAAAGATAATGATAATAATGAATGATAATAAAAAAATAATTACACAACAATTTACATCAGCAATCATTGGTAATGAAATTCTTAAATCCCAGGCTCCCCAAACAATGCTAAAAAATATTAACAAGAATAGAGACACTCAACAAGAACAAATAGATTAAGAATTAAAATATAAAAGTAAATAAATATAAAAGTAAAATAAAGAAACACTGCTCTCATCTCCTGGTTTTTGGATTTTTGCCTGCTCCTTGCACTGACTTTCTGTATGATTGCCTGGCTTTATAGTAAAGACTCTTTGACTTTGAATGTGCCACTGTGTCTTGTGTCTCCCTCAGTGTCTCTGTCTTTATCAGAACTTTCACACTACAATCTGGCCATGCTGTAATTGCCACATATACTCAGCAGAGAATCTCTACTCTGTGCAACATTCTCAGAGAAAGAAACTGTTGAGCAGGTGCTCTCAAATCTGGTTGGCAGGGTCCAGGGCCTTAATGTCAGGCAGGATGCCTTCCAGACTGCCATGACAGACCAGCTGTACACCCTCAGCACCCAACCCTCAACTTTCTCCAGGGTCCACTCATGTTTGAACTGCAGCCCCTGTCTTTCCCACAGAACTATCATAGGTTGTATTTACTGTGATATGGAACAGCATGTGAGTGAGCCACAGTGGAGTGGAGGAAACAGTTTTTTTGATTTTTGCCTCTCCTTGAACGGACCCTTTATGTATGACAGCCTGGCTTTACAGTAAAGATTCTTTTGAGATTCAGATTTCCTTTATTAGTCCCACAGTGAGGAAATTCACAGTGCGTAACAGCACCGAGACACACGCTGGAAATAAATAGTAGGAAAAACAGACATAAAATAAGATAAAAAAAATAAGAAAATAAGATATAATAAGAAAAATAAGATATAGCATAAAAATCTAAAAATAAATAATTTTAACTATAATTATAATTATACCTGTGCATAGTACACAGAGAATATGTGCCTGAGAATATATATATATATATATATATATATATATATATATATATATATATATATATATATAAAATATATAACATCTCAAGTAGAAAAAGTGAAAAACAGTGAAATTACTTTTACTTTGCATCTGCCACTGTGTCTTTTGTCTTCTCTGCGCATGAGTCTCTTGTCATCCTCACTGGAACCGTTACAGCACACTTCAAATAAAAAAATTTCAAATGTATTTATTTAAAGCCCAAAATCACAAACATTGTTTGCCTCGGAGGGCTTTACAATCTGTACAGTTGTGACACCCTCTGTCCTTAGACCCTCAAACCTGCACCTGACGCTGCATCCTGACTTTTAGCCCCCAGTTTGGGTTAAAGTCTAAAAATGCTTGAGCCTACGTTTTCAAAAGTGCAACCCATGGCAGTTTTGAATCAGACCCTCTCAGTCCACATCTTTGATGTTATTGATGTGGACATCATTCAGTAATCTAGTGCAGGCTACACGCAGATATACAGCATATACTGTCTTAATATTATTTGTGTGAACAGGCTGACAATCCATGTAAAACTGTCCACAAATAAAAAACTCACAAACATATCTTGTAAATTCAAGATTCAAAAATTCAAATTCAAATTTTCAAATTAATTTATTTGAAAGGGCTTTACAATCTGTGTACAGTTGTGACACCCTCTGTCCTTAGACCCTCAAACCAGGTCAGTCTTGAAAAACTTCAAAAAACCCTTTATGGGAAAAAAGAAGAAACCTGAGGAAGAGCCACAGATGAGGGATCCCTCTCCCTGGGACGGACAGACGTGCAATAGATGCCACATGTACAGAGAACATCATCATCAATATACTGAGTTCATGGGTTTAGTCCATGTATGTATGGACTAAACTTACAACCAACATGGAGAAAACTCAGTCCTTGTCAATGTTTACAGAGAATCAATAGAAACCATCCTGACTGAAAACATTACAAACTCGCATGGCCCAGGAGGAGGGCCACCAGATACCTGGTACTTATCATCTGAGCATCAGTGATAGTGAGTTGAGATGCCTGCATGGACCCCAGAGGATACTAAAATACCCACCCAGAAATAGTCTGTTTGATGTCACATTTCTAGGCCTCACTGTCCTCATCATTGTGAAAGCCTTCAAGTCAGTGAATTTAGCCTTATGCTCTGCCTGGATTCATGCATGGAATGCAGGTCTTACATATGAACTCAAAGGAGTTACATTCTGCTGACTATAGCAAGTGAAGGAAGTCTCTAGGGTCCCAGCAGAGATGGACAGGTCTCTATTTTGATTGTCGTCAACTGCTCACCTGGTGGCACAGTAATCTAGGTGTTGGATTTGCGTGGGTGATATTGCCCTGAACTGTGACAAATCTATAAACACAGTCTCCACATCCACACTCTTTCCCCCAGTGCCGTTGCCTTTGCAGAACACACTTGTAACCTAATTTATAAATAAGTGCACAGTGCATATATACCAAGAGTATGATCACACAAAAGCTGAAAATGGTGTGCTCAAAAAAAAAAAGATTTATATAACTGTGCACACACACACATACCTGCAGGCAATCTTTCTTATAAATGACAGCCCAACTGGAAATGTGTGCACAAGGAGCAGCCTCATATCTCACACTCCACATGCCCACATTCAACCATAAAAGATAACTGCAAAACACCTCATGAATGTTGATACATTGATGAAATGATCAGTGGTTCAGTGGTTGAGTATTTTTATTGTAAAAGATTTCTTCACATCACAACCTACCCCCACCCAATGTGAATATTACACAGCTGTTCTGTTCAAAATGTCAGTGTATCACATTTTATCTTTTGCAATTTTCTTCATCATTCTAAGAATTCAACACTGACCGTACTAAATGTCAGTCTATGTCAGAAATTGTTTTACTACAGATGTCACAGAGAAGCAGACCAGGAACCTTGGTTGGAATGTACAAAATACAATCCATCCATCCATTACCTATACCTCTTATCCTGACTCACAGACAAAAAACAGACAAAAGGTCAAACATAGTCAACTTTTATACTTCAATGTGTTACTTTACTTTACTTTAACGTAATTCAAATCATTATAGAGATTTTTAAGAATGGTAGGTTATGGGGTGTGACTCCAGCACTTAATTGGTGGACACTTTAACAATACAGCCATCAGCCATTGTTTTACACCTTGCTGAAATTATTGCAATCAGTGATATCATCCACCCTAAGATATTATTTGAATCTGATATTATTATTATTATTTGTTCGATTAGTGAAAAAAATGATGCCTTCACCTAAGTTGGTGAAGTGGCCTGCATTTTGAGAAGGGCTCATAATGAGGATATGGAGTGTAATAATTGTGCGAGAGCTGTCACTGCTTTATTAACACACTTTTAATTAAAAGTGTGTTAATAATAATAGCTGACCTACTTCAGCTTTATTTGATTATACTAATACTTGAATGAAAATAAGAATACCCTTTTTTAAAAAAGTACAGGTGCACAAAAAACAACTTTGTTACATTAACGAGATGTAATTTAGATGTAATGAGAAATAATGTAAGATAATTAATTCCTTTCACCCCTGTGGTCAATTTGGCATTTAGTCTTTTATTTTATTTTTTATTTTCCTTACTCATTCCTTAATAAATTGTTTAGTACTAATAGTACACTTTTTTTGCACCGTATACTTAAGTTTTACCTAGTTCTCTAGTGATACAGCTTGTTTGATCACTGAGGCTCTATCCAGAGAAACTCCTCTGAATAAAGACCAAACACTTAGACCACTGAACTGATCCGTAAAATCCAGATTAGCCAAAAATTTATTTGAATGGTGGGCACAAAGTTTTGGTCTTTTTGTTGGAAAAGCTGAGTTATAGTATGTAAACATAAACACTGCTTCCTTCCATTTCCTGTGAGAACTGACATTTGACCCCTACATCTTGTTCCCAGCATTGAGTAAGACTCACAATATCCCCTGGGAGCTTGCTTGCTGGCATGTGCTCTACAAAGATCTGCTTTCCTTTTTTTGATTCTCTGTATAATTTTTTACTCTTAAAGTCTAAAAATACACTTGAGTGCGGATGTTACTGCTGTGTTACATAAGCTTGTGGGATTGGAGTGTCAAGAATAAGAGCTTGTACAGAAAGTTTCTGGATCTTAGTTCTTACAAAGTAAACAATCATGGAAGAAAGACAGTTTCCTGGAACAGCTTCACAGAGAAAAATCTGCACAGAATTACCTTCAAGCTTCATGTTTTGGTTAGTTTTTATTATGCTTGAGAAAATTGTCACAGGTTTCCTGGGGTCCACTGTATATCCTGACAGTAATGGAGTCAATTACTCAAACTGTATTTAGTCTAAATTACAGAGTTTTATGTGTCATAACTGTGTGTGTGTGATCATTCCCACAGTAGAAAAGAATGAACCCCTACTTCCCAGAAATGTATTCTGGATAATGTCTCTGCCAACCTTTCTTTTAGATACTTTCCGTATGAAACTGTAGTTAATGACAAGGTATTCGTTTTTCAGGATCAGCTTTACTGGCTAAGAATGTGTATACATAAAAGGAATTTGATTGTGGAACAACAGTAAGGCAACAGTGTATAGGTGCAAAGGGTGCTGAAATAAATATAATTTTTAATATAACTACTGTAACAGGTTGGTTTACATGCAGGAGGTAAGTGGATATGACAATATACACAGTATACAGAGCATGGATAAATTCATGTTTGAGGGTGGTGGTATTTAGATGTTAAGAAACAGTCTGTATTTAACAATAAGATTATATAATTTACTTATTTAGATACAATGGATTTTTGTGTCACAGGGTTATTACACAGGGATTGTTCTTGACATTCTGTGACTGGTGTTTACTGTTCCTCAGAGTGACAGGGTGTGGAAAGAAACTGTTCATGTGTCTGTGTTGTTGTTTTGGCATACAGTGCTCTGTATTATAGAGCAGCAGGGGAGGAGACTGGGGACATTGTTGGGCAGTGGAAAGAGCATGTTGAGGAACTCCTGAACCCTCTGTGGAGGAGACAGAGCTGTGGGATCCGGGAGGGGCCTCGTCCTTGTCTGTGCCAGTTGTCTCTGGGGTAACCAGGAAGCTCCTGAGAGGCAAGGCGCCAGGTTTGGATGAGATTCACCCAGAGATGCTGAAGGCTGTGGACAAAGTGAGAGCGGTGTCTGTATTCTCAGTGGGAGCTGAAATGAGCCTCCTCCTCTGATAGTGGCATTGCCTAAGGGTGTGGCAACAGGGCTCAAGAGTGTCCCCTACAGAGGACAACAATGGTAACATTTCATATATATAGCTGAAATTTGGTAGACACATGTATCAGGCCCAGATAAATAAAAAAGGCTGTGAGTGTCATGTTGTACACCTGACGGGAAGTTGGCCATTTGGAATTTACTGATCATTTACAGGCCCCAGACTTTAAAAATCTCCCCCTTTGATCAACTCCAAAGAGTCTTGGCCTGAAAACGTCTACATTCCAAAATCCAGTCATGGTCATGGCACCACCTACTTGCAAAAGGAAATTACAGATGCTACATTTTAACATACTACTCTTAGCAGGTTGACAATAACCCTTTCAGATTTGGACAGTGAAAGGTTGAGACTTGAAAACTCGAAACTTAGCAGACATATTAGAAGGGGTATATTAGGTTATATTATGGTCTTAGGTTTTAGTGTGGAAAAATGACTCCACTGCGTCCTCTACAACATTTCCACGAAGCAGCCATCACTGTACATTTCACCTAGATTGATGAAATTTAGTAGGCACGTGTACAATCTGAAGACTTAAAAAAGTCTCTTGATGCCATGACCCTAACCCAGCAAAAAGTGTGCAATTTTCATTTATCTTTGTGATTTTGTCTTACTGGGGATCTTACTGTAACAAATTCTTCATAGAGAACTTGAGATCAGAAATTTGTTGAATGGCATGAATGTGGCAGTGCAGAGAATTTCAATGTTTCAACATGACAAAAGAAAGTGTTGTGACTCAACTCCACATGCCCAGATCCTTTCCAGATTTTACACGTTTGATGAGAATTCCAGCCTGAAGACATAGAGTCACCTACTGGCAAGAAGAAATGAGCATTTTTTGCCATTTACAAGCATTTTGCTGTTACAGACTCTTCCTGTTTCACAATTTAACAGCTGTGTTCAGCCATCCCTGTCAAAGCGTGAGGTCTGCTGCTCCCCGCAATGTCTTGGTCCGAGAATTGAACCTTGGGGTACTCCACACACAAACCCATTTTGTCTGACTCTCCAAAGGACATTCTGTAGTAAGGTTCTGAACAAGCTTAGAACTGGGCCAAAAGGGGAGACTCATTTTACCAATTTCTGTAGTAAAATAGCATGGTCCAAAGCGTCAGAGGAAGTACTGGGATCTATTAGCACAGAAACAGCTTTTTCTTTTTTTGTGTGCAATGGTGATTAAAAACTGAACCGATAAATGTATAGAAGGTTGTTTAAGGTAAACAATTTTTTTCTGGTATTCTGCTGAGCAATGGTAGTGGGTCATAATTGTGGTGGTTTTGATGGTTGTTTTCAGTGCTGCAGGAAATAAACCTGGCTGAATAAAGAAGTTCAAAATTCCTAATACCACATGTGCTGGTAAACCTAGTCTCAGTTTGTTCCTGTCAGAAAAGGCTGATTCACAGAGATAGGTTGAACCAAAAAAGCAGGCAACTTTCATAGCTGCTGTACATGCACCCTTGTACTTTTCTGTGTTCTCAAGGCACCCAAAAGTTTGTGCACCCTGATGGGCTTTGAGGTGGAGGTCATTTTGCAATGTTGGGATTTCAGTCTCCACCATGTCTCAGCAAAGAATGAGATGGTGGTTTATCTTGTGATTGATATTAAACTTTGACCCCAAACAAGGTCAGGGTTCATATATACATAAAACATTTTTGTTTTTAAAATTCTATGTTCAGTATTGTCATTTTTAAATCTTCAACAATGCAAGTGTCATTGATTCATAAAGAACAGCAACACAATGAAATACAATTTTTAGACCGAGCTCCATGGTGACTATGTTTAGAATATGCCACTGTGGGCAACTCACGTGGTTCCTGCAGGCGTCTAGGTGCCGATGAGCACCGTGTTGGCTACCTCTTCACTAGTGCATACGTGCACTGTCAAATTTCTCTGTTGCATGAAACTGAATGTTATAAAATTTTTATTCCCTCCTTTTATGTGAATTTAGAGACTCTAGAGACATTCTATTGACCAGTGCTACATGACAAAAAAAATATATATAAATTTGACATTCATGCTGTTAAGGACAGCTATACTTGTTGCAGTGTTGTTGCAATTTAGTGGGAAAGAGGTGAATTACCATCCACTTGTAAAAGTTGTAGAATGTTGAATGTTAGCTACAATTTTATGTACCTCTAAGAAAGTGATGTAGTACTGTGTTTGTATTTGGTTTGGCTGATCATGGGATGGTAGTGATTGCAGTTGAGTAGAGACAGAGAGAGTGAGGGAGGGCACCTTGTGTTCATCAGCGTTTTATCGTTCTCTAAGTTTAGATCTTGGCTCACAGATGGCTTCTCAAGTAACAAGGCTGCAGGCTACTTCAGTCACTCCACACTGAGAGAGAAACACAGCTCAGCTTGACACAGAGCTTTAAAGGGAGACATACAAAGGCAGAGTGACTGACAAGTCATAAGAAAATATACAGGACAAGCCGGAGAAGAGCCACTAATGCAGAACGCTGTCATATAATGACACACTTGGCATAGAGAGAGACATATCAAAAAGCGGACTATTTCATTTGGAAACGACTTACTGGTGGTTCACTGTATTAGTTTCTCTCTCTCTGGGACAATGACGGAAGAAGCTGAATTGGGAATCAGCTTCTCTCCAGCCTCTGCGTCAGAGCAACCAGGTCGACATTTTTTACAAGATGTCATCTTCCACGGCAAGTTTAAGGTGAGTTTCTCACAAGAAGAAACAAATAGCTGACAGAAACTGAAGGTGAAGAAGTAAAAGGAAAGTTAAACGAGTTAAAGAGAGCCACTGAATGAAATCTGTTCAGGTATAGATAACCCTATTTGAGGTTGTATATTGAAATTTGGGATATTAGTATTGTAAAAACATTATTAGTATTGTGAAAGCAATACCAACAAATGATTTGTATTTTTACAATAATACATAAAGTAAATCAACTTGTCAGAACCTCTTTTAACCTCTTAAACCTCACTGATGTCTTCTTGTGTCAAAATAAACTCATAATGTTCTGCCGAAAATGGTTTAAATATGTCTTTTGTGAGTGTCTCCATGGTGCACATTCTGTTCTTGTGATTTTAATACTGTGCCTGACAGCTGAAAGATGTTTTTTGATAGCTCATTTTAAACAACACTGCTAACATAATTATATACACGTGAAATGTATTCAGCAAAGAACAGGCCAGTTCCCACACTGACGCCCAATGTGGGCAGTGTTTATGTAGACCCCTCACTCCACTAATCCATCCTGTCAAATTGTTGATTTTGATCAGGGTTGTGTGAAAAGCAGGTATTGAATGTCTTGTTAGATTCAGTCTTATTCCTTGTTGAAATAGTTGCTGTTGCAGTTGGAAACTGTGGCTTATAACTGTGTTATAAGAAAAAAAGCTGTTTAACTCTTATGTAAGATAAAGGTTTCAGAGGTGCTGTCATAATCAAGGCCATGGTGGGGAAGAACAGAGTTAAAGGGATAATCCAGTGATTTATTATTGCACTTTGAGAGTTGGTTTTGGAGATAGAGGAGACAGATTAGAAAAGAACAGTCAAAATTGACGCTGCATCCTGACTTTTAGCCCCCAGTTTGGGTTAAAGTCTAAAAATGCTTGAGCCTACGTTTTCAAAAGTGCAACCCATGGCAGTTTTGAATCAGACCCTCTCAGTCCACATCTTTGATGTTATTGATGTGGACATCATTCAGTAATCTAGTGCAGGCTACACGCAGATATACAGCATATACTGTCTTAATATTATTTGTGTGAACAGGCTGACAATCCATGTAAAACTGTCCACAAATAAAAAACTCACAAACATATCTTGTAAATTCAAGATTCAAAAATTCAAATTCAAATTTTCAAATTCATTTATTTGAAAGGGCTTTACAATCTGTACAGTTGTGACACCTCTGTCCTTAGACCCTCAAACCGGGTCAGGAAAGGAAAAACTTCAAAAAACCCTTTATGGGAAAAAGAAGAAACCTGAGGAAGAGCCACAGATGAGGGATCCCTCTCCCTGGGACGGACAGACGTGCAATAGATGCCACATGTACAGAGAACATCATCATCAGTCATATATGAAGTTAAACATGGGTCGTAATAAAGCTGTAGATAAACTGAGTTCATGGGTTTAGTCCATGTGTGAAGGTATCACAGGTAATGGAAATGAGTCCATGAGTCCAGGTGCATCTCTAGATGTCCTCATATGGAGCTCTGAGCCACTCGACCTTCTCTCCACAACACAGACACAGATCATGTCCCCACCAAGGCCAGTGAACCTCAGATAGATGGACCACAACAGGAATCAGTGAGGAACCTGGGGTGAGGACTGGGGCTCTGGCAGTAACATGCATTTTACAGGACATAAATGTAATCACTTTAACCACTTTAACCAAAGACTCCATTTTGCAGTACTACCATATGTATTTGCACTGTGTTGTATTTTGCTTAAGATGCCTGTTGAAGTTGTAAATTTTAGGAAAAATATTCAAAAATGCTTTTAATTTATTTTTAAGGATAGTAAAGATAGATATTTTTTTATTTATGGAATTTGTTTGATATTATAATTATACCAACTTTTCCAGGCACCACTGCACTACTGACATCAGTGACATTTTCTCAGACTTAACATCAAGTACCTAAAGTCATAAACCTCTGTAAACACCTTTTGTCAGCCCAAGAGACAGAAACAATACAGTTCTGAGAGGCAGCCTTGTTAATGTTCACCTGTAATTCCAAGTTGAAAATGAGATGAGCACCAGGATATAAAAAACAGTGATTACACAAATCTAATACATTGAGATAACAACTGAAATAAGCTGACCTTATTTTTCCTTAACAAGATGCAGATACTAGTGATGCAGAGTTAAGGAGCTTCAAGTATTAATTTGATTTGGGAGACAATGACTAGGAAACTGATCTTGTAAGTGTAAAATGGGAGGAGTTTCCCTTTAACTATTGGTATGTGCTCTCTGTGCAGTTTGATCTGTAGATCCCATCCCTTAGAGTTGTTAATGGGGGACAGTTGACATTGATTTGAATCTCCATAACTTTTGCACACAGCGTGAATATGGATAATATTATTTCCTGTGTCAAGTATGAGATGCTGGATATGACAAAAAGGACATTTTGTATACAAGACGGGTGACAAATTAAAGAGAAAACAACAACAACATTAAGTGTCTCAGTAAGCTGTTGGTCCACCACATGCTACCAGCTTCAATGCACCTTGGCATTGATTCTCCAAGTCTCTGAACTCTATTGGAGGGATGAACATTATTCTTCCAAAGATATTCTCTCGTTTGGTGTTTTGATGATGGTGGTGGTGGTGAGGCACTGTCTAACATATTGCTCTAAAATTTCCCATAGGTGTTCAGTTAGTTTAGATTGTGCCATTGTGCCATTGTGTAACAAATCACCCTACTGTAAGTGTCAAACATTCAAATTTTTCTTGTAATTTGGAGATGGAGAACAAACACTTTAGTGTTTAGTTATCCGGAGAGGATCGGACTAAAGACTGCCCCTTAGCCTGCTAGTTTTCTATACTTATAAATTTTACATTGTTGTATTTTTGATCAATAAATAGTTGTGGATGGAAGCAAATGTGTGTTTGTACCGCAGCTGTTCTTGTTAATCAGAGTCACACAGTGACTCTTCCGGGTCACTGTGGGGTCACATGAGCTTGTTCGTTTCCACAACAAGGTTCAGCAGCAGAGAGAAAAATGAGCCTCCCTTCTCTGACAACTACTCCTGATACTGAGAGAGAAGAAACACAAGATGAGCAGAGAAGAAAAGAAGCTAAAGAAAAAGGATTTTACCAATCTGGAGATTAAACGAGAGTAAACATCGGAGAGAGCTGAAAGATTCACACTGATGTAGATTTAGAGACATATTTCTGCTGGACAGGTAATTATCTCTGTTTGATTTATGTTTGGATTTTCTATTAAATTAACCACAAAGATGCTAATGGTTACAGTAACTAACTAATTCTGTGGTGAATGTCATGTTACTGTGATGTTGAAGTTGAGCTAACAGTAGCTCTTTTATGATGCTAAGGCTAATGGTTAGCTTTGTTTTATCTTAGGTTTGTTAAAAATCTCTTTGTGAAGTTTCCAGTCATATTTAGTTTAGTGTTTGTATTGACTGTGTCTGTACTCTCACAGCTAAATGTTCTCAGAAGTGGTTCATTTTTTCGTTAACATGATTAACAGTTTCTCTTATCGACTTCTTAACTCTGAAACACGTGTGTGCTCGTTGTTTTACCGAACAAATATTACTGTAGATTATTTTTCATGTCGAAAACATTTATTTCTGTTTATTTGTTGGCCAGCAGTGTTCACATCAGTAATGTGGCAGCTGATTTGAAATGCAAAATGTTAAAATAATTCAGAGAAAAAAGCTGCAGCTTTTCTGCTGCTGCAGCTTCTTCAAATGTCTGTAAACCTGCTGATGATAAGAACTGCCAGCTGGCAAATGTTAGGACTTGATATCTTTAGTTAGGTTGACTTATCATTTCAGAGAAGACTGACTAATTATGTGCTGTGTGTTTTCTTGTAGATTTCAGGCAGGATCTTTTGCTAAAACATCAACACGTCCCAACCTGTCCTTACTCTAGTGGAGAGTCTCTCAGACTGGTAAGAACATGATTGTAAACTTTTCCAAAGAGACTCAGCTGTATTCAGTGTCTTATACTGTCTTATATTGATGTTTAGCAAACATTACTTTAATATGTTGGGGGATGCCAGAGCATCAGTAAATGATAAAAAAGTTGCACAGTATTTGGAGACCTGAGAATCATTTGTGTTTTTGAATCATAGAAAGATTAATCATTATTGAATCACGAGGCCTTTATTATGTGGTTGAATCCTTATCAGTGTTATGTTGGACACATAAATATTTTAAGTGTTATTTTTTAGTTGTCTTTATTTGTTACTTCCTTCCTTATTGTTACTCAAAGCTGTAGAAGGCACAATGATGAATTTAAAAACAAGCCAGGCTTCATCTGGCAAGGCCAATTATGATTTGGATTTGGATCAATTTGGATTATTTTAAAGCAAGAGTGTCCCTCCAAGATGTCTTCATTCATAAATGAAACTGTCTAATCACATATTCAATTCTTTCTGCTCTTTCCTGAGGTCTGACACAGAGGCTTGTTGTTCCACTTTGAAGAATCAAGAATCCTGTTGTCTTCAGCACAAATCAAAGTTTATGTTGACAATAAATAATGTGCATTTTTAATCTGCAGTAACCTACCTTTTCTTTTATGTCTATGCAAAATAAAGCTTGACGATATTTCTGAAGTGTTATTACTTCTTTTTTATAAGCTTCAGCATGTCTAGTGTTGACCCTGTGATTTGAATAGTTCTAAATAAAGGTTATTGTGTTTTGTGCCAAAAGTTTCTTCAATAATACAGTATAATATGGCAAAGTTAGAAAATTAGAAACAAATCTCTGAAGAAAAAACACTTAATTGTATCATTAATAATTATCTTACATGAACATATTTAATACACAGGACTCAGACTATTTACAGTTGTCCTCAGCACAGAGGTTTATTTGGAGGATTACTAATTTGCCTAATCCTCCCAGGTCCTTACATAATGCAATTTTCATATAAATGATAAAAAAATGATAAATTGTTACATAAGGCATCCTGATAGTAGTAGTTGGTGCTATGACAAACAAACAGACAGACACTCAACATTAGCATGTAGAATCTTAAGGACTCAACATTGCTCATGTCAAGTTTGCTACATATTGGACAGTATAGAGTCAAATACAACAACTTGTTGTTACATCGTGAAACATCCTAATTGTCTGCCTCGCAATGGCAATGGCAATAGGAATTTAACATTGTAAAAGACTAGTCTTCAAGAACGACATTTGAGGTGGATCGTGTAAAAGTGTTATGAGACGTTTAAAAATACTGACATTAGGAAAGCACTTTCACCATTTCTTAGACTGCTTTGGAATTGTGAGCCAAAGTTAATCATTTTTTTGAACACCCCATAAACCTTCAAAAAGGGCTTTGTGTTTCATGGCAAAAAGCAAGTTTATATGTAAGGTATACCAACCAAATTTCAAATGAATCTGATAAACATAATCAGAAGGAGTGATGTATTTCCAAAAGGATCAGAGTAATGTGTGTAACAAATCTGACAAAGGCCTGCCATGCAAAACCGAATTGTACACTGTCACAAGTTTCACTGTTTCCAAAGTGTATGCCAAGTTGTACGAGTTTTCAAGTTCAAGTTTATTTGACACACACAAACAGGGTATAGACGTGGTTAAATCTATGACCATTAGTTCCTTAAATTATGCAATGAAGTGTAAAAAAGGACACAAATAAAACATAGAATGAATACTAGAACATTTAATGTGGATCATAGCTGATGTTTTAATGCTGCTGTATTTTCCTCCTGTGTTGAGGTTGAGGTTGCATAAATGAAAGCAGAGATGGTCTTGTTTGCTTGGTTGAGGTTGTAGCTGGTGTTTATCTCCTCAAACCTTTTCCTTGATGTTTAATCTGAAGTTTACTTACCAAGGGCATTAAAAATGCGTTTGAAGGATAACTATAATTAGGGGGCACTACATAGCCAATGTACCACCCCCAAGCCAAAATGCTACATCAAACAGAAATATTTACCAGTTCAACGATGATATAACATTTTGGGTCTTTCTGAGCATCATTAAGCTCTCAAACAGAAAGTTGTGAATAGGTGCAGGACATCTATTGAGCAAACTCTCTTTAAAAAGTATTAAAAAGTATTCAGATATGTTTAGAATGATTAGAACAATGAGAATCCAATTACTGTTTGGCCCCATGACCATGTCCAAGACAAGAACTCCTCTGGGGTCCTATCTTATGTCTTACTCCTGGTGACAAGTGACACATAGCTGGCATTGATAGTTTTCAGCTGATATGGTGTCATCATTAAATGAGGTGTTGTCAGGCACATTGCTTGCACAATATTATTTTGTTGTGTTGTGCCATTGACTAACAAAAATCTGGTCTAAAGTCAACACTACAGTATTTTCCTGCTATTTAAAGGACTGATTATTCAGATTGTAATATACAACTTCATAGACGGTTTCAAAATGCGAATTAGTGATGTAGATCGAGCAGGACAGTTGACAAAAATGAATACTCTGATTAATAACAGATGGGTTGGGAGAATTAATGTATGATTCATTTAGTTAAATTTATTATGTATACATGCAGCAATCCCACTATAGCAGAAATAATAAGTGCATGTCCAAGTAAGATAGATGAGAGAGACACATTTACACAGCAGTGGCACAGCAGTGTAAATTCACTGATTATTAAAATCCCTTGACATGCCAACAAGATCAGTCAGTCTAAATTGATGTTCTGTGGTCTTCCACAAAAAGAACACACACACACACACACACAGTCCAGGTTAAAACATTGAAATCCTAAGCTCCATCAGAGGTGTCTAAAACATTTATTTCAGCAGCTAAAAGTTTAATTCCCCTGGAGTTTCCTTTGTAGCTCAGGTGGGTGGGTGGATAATTTATGCATACATGCAGTAAAATGGAGTTGTTTATGGGACAGGGAATTTGGAGCCAGAGGGTGCCAAAGCTCCCATGGTTTCATCATTTATTCAACCCTATTATGTTGAATTTCATTGCTGTAGTAACCTTTAGCCAGTTGTGGTGCTATCACACGGTAAGCCAAGTGGAAAGATTGACTTTTTTATTACACAAAAAAGAGAGGCTCTATTTCCTATATTCATGAAATGTAATAGAAACATAACTATTCACATAAACAAACACTTCTGCCTCTACATGCAGTATCCCGTGTATAAATCCTCACTCCTCCCTGTCTATCCCCATGTACATGCTGTCAGCTGCTGAAGGCTCTAACCCCAGAGGAAAACACCCACTGCCAGCACGGTCTTTACTTCCAAGATGGTCAGCGGCGTGTCGACTATGTCCTCACCTACCCTGTGAAGAAGCAAGCTGGGGGGCGCTCCAGCCGACAGTCAGCACACCAGCTCACAGAAAATGCTGTTGCCCGCAACCCTCATCGTAGTCATCAGAGCTGTGATGAACATCTCCAACATTACCAAGCACCAAAGGCAAGAACTACATCGTCCCTGCCGTCATCACTGGTGGCCGATGTGGAGCTCGGCTGTCAAGGAGAGACTTTCAGTGGCCACGAGGATCACAAGACATTCAGGAGGGAGGAGTTTGAGGGCAAACTGAGAGACATGGGGCTGGAGCTGGAGAAAGATGAAGACGTGAGTTTTTTACCCATTTATTCTTTACAGAAACACTCCATGACATCCTGTTTTCATAGATAAGACAAGTAGCATAACTGTGCCAGGAGATAGATCTGTTCATATGCTTTTCGGAAGATAGGCACTTCATCCTCAGCTCTCCAGTCCACATGTTAATGTGGCCTTGGGCAAGTTACTGAACCCCAAATTGCTCCCAGAAACATAGCCATCAGGGTGTGTGTGTGAATGAGTTATCCTGATGAGCAGGGGGACACTTTGTAACGAAGCCTCTGAATGAGTGAATGAAGTCAGTGACATGTATTGTCAATCACTCTGGGTCAGAGTAGTCAGAAGACCAGAAAGGTGTGATTTAAGTGTAGGTCTATTCACCATTTACCACAACTCAGTATACTGAAGAAGTAACACTATTTTCAAGAGTAACTCCACACCATGTTTTAGAAGGAGGCTAAAAAAAGCTGCACTGGCATCTATGAACTGACGGTCTTAAATCTCTTAAACCTAGAACGTTTATCAGCTGGGTCTGTTGTATTTGTGACCACTCCAAACTGTGATGTAGCTTGGTACGGGGAGAGATTTACCTGCAGGTGCTGCACAATGGGAAAGAGGAACGGAAAGTAGAGTTTTAATGTACACACAGGGCATCCTAGTGGAAACAAGACTTTCTGGCTCAGGCCCAAAAACTGGGGCTGCTGTTGGTGGTGCTAGCAAGCTCCCATTCTCAAAACAAAACAAGCCGGGTTATCCTAGCAGCAATCCACTTGTAGCAGGCTGACCTGACAAAACTTATAATTGGAAGGTCCAACAACTAAAATTGGCATGTTCTACAGCTAAATGTTAAATTACTGTGTTATAACATAGATAAAATGACCAAGATCTAAAATTGTCATGAAAAGTATGGTAAAAATAGACAAAAGGTTAATTTATGAAAAAGAGCTTCTAACAGAGAGAAGAATATAATGTAAAAATAACTTGACAATGAGTAATAGGATATTTACCTGGAGTACTTTTTCTAAAACCCCATAAATGTCCTTCCAGAAAGGTGTATTTAGGTTACCCTGTCTTTCCCATTTTCATTTTATATACAGTGAGTTCCTTTTTGTTCACCATAGACCCCAGAAAATTTTGAGATGGTTTAACAGTTTGATGTCAAAACTGCTATAAAAATGTTTTAGAATAATATATATCCAATTTCCACTGTAACTTAAACTTAGTCATGCCATTTTTTTTAATTGTGGTAAACAATCAGTTCTCTCTTTCAAAATATGTGTAAAGATTTATAATCTTGGTTTAACACACTTGCAGTTGTAAAATCTCTGTATCTCACCCTCCTTAAGAACCTAACTCAAACTGAACTGAAAAACAGAGATGAGTGATTCCTTCACAGATAACAGTTTCCACATGGGATGGCAGCAAGATATATCCTCGACTGGGCAAATCGAAAATTGCAGGGTGGATTCAGGATAATGAGGGCAAAAGAAGCTGGTGATACATTTATGATAAGGCCATTGTAAACCCTGGTTAAGATTCAAATAAGATAAAGATATGATTAAGATTCTTAGTTAAATCAGATTTACCTCTGTTCTGAAAAAGGGGGAACTATTATTGACTATTTGACCATTTAAAGACATATAGATGCCAGCCTCACACAGTTTATGTTTCATGACCTCAAACTGAACTGAAAAACAGAGATGAGTTAAAATACTTCATTAAAATACTATACACAATACATACTATACATTAAAATATTCTATAAAGTTTAAATTTTCTATGATTAATTGGTTCATATGCTATATACGAAAAACACATTTTCTATGTTATCTTATGTGTGGAGGATGAGTTTAGGAGTCTTACAGCCTGAGAAGCTTTCATTTTCTCTTCCCTCTTCATCTACACTACTTTTAAAGTTCTCTTAACTTCCATCATTCCCTGAACTTATTTTTGCCTCTAATTCAGCCTCTCTCTCTGGTGCTAGAACAGACCCATGTAGAAACATAGTATGATACAGGAGATTAAAGCATAGCCACATTTGGTGTATTAGTTGTGTATTAGTCACAGTGACCAATGAGGCAAATTTAGGAGGATACGATCTACAAGGTTTTTAAGGCTGATGATCTGACAGTAAAGTGTAATTATGTTGCTATTGTATTGATTATTTGCTCTATGTTATTGCTTTGTTATCTACTCTGGCACCTTATTTTACATTCAAAGCATAACTTAGTCACTGAAATTAAATATGTACATCAAAACCTGCCCAGAATAATTTGAATCATGAAACATTTAGAATTCATGATTTCAAGAACTTATTGTCATTGCACAACAATTTACATCAAGCAATCATTGGTCAATGAAATTCTTAAATCTCATGCTCCCTACAAACAAAGCTCAAAAATATTAACAAGAATATAATAGAATAGAAACTCAAACAAAAAAATTCATTAAAGAAATAAAAAGATAAAAAACTGTAAGAGTAATAATAATATAGTAATAAATATAGACCTAAAATTTTAATTATACAATTAAAATATAAATTTTACAACTAAGTAAATATACAACTAGAAGAGATATATACAATAAAATAGAATATACAATACAATACAATAGATAGTGATGGTATTATTGTGTTATTATGAAGTGATGCATCTGTAAACAGAGTTCAAGACACGGGATGAAGCTTCCCTAAGCCTGGTGGTGCAGCTCGAATGCTATGGAACTGTCGGCCAGACGGCAAGAGACAGAACAGTCCGTGTCTGGGGTGACTGGGAACTTTGATGATCCTGTTGGATTTGTGATGAAAATTTATAGACTAGAGCTAACAGTTAAATGCTTTTATGTTAACTTTGTTTAAACCATCCACCAATTTATCAATAAACCACCAATCAGCATTAAAAAAAAGTTGCTAAAATTTTATACAATGAAATCTACACATAATCCATACATATACAAGAACAAGGTCTGTGTTCTACTACACACAGCCTGTCTTAATCATTTGCTTCAATTTTCATCTGCAGTAGCACAATAAATTTATTGAAAAATAATACTAATACCTAGGTGCAGGTAAGGATGTATAAATGTTGTTATTTTAATACTACTACTATTATTATTATCATTATATTTATTATTATATGCTATTAGACTATGTGGTATGTAGCATGTAGTACCCCACGTACTGTATCTTAGTGTAACACCTGAATTACTGTACTTTGTGACTTTCCACTGCTGGCTACTGCTGTAAATTTATTTTGATGTTGCATTGCTTAACAATGACTTAGCCACCACATGCAGACACATATATATATATTTATATATATATATATATATATATATATATATATATATATATAGGAGACATCCAATTGCAAAAGTCTTCAGCAGTTTTGTCGGCAGCCTGCTTCAACTATTTGCAGGGTTACCACCTAGATATATCTGTGTATCAGTTGCGTAAAGGTGTAAACTGATATTTTGCCTATGTATAAGATGTCCTGATGCCAGCATATAAATAGAAGATTAGGCTCTCTGCAGCAGTGACTTGAAATGGCTGACCAGAGATTGCCAGTGCCGGATAGCAGGTCATGATTCCTATTTTCCTGAAACTGGGTAGAAGGGCAAACACAAAGTCCCACTGCAAACAGGTCTGTTTGACCACCACATTTGATATTATGGTTATCACCAGCAGTAGTGCAAACTAGGCTGTGCCCAGTATAATGAATATTACATGGAATAGAAAATGCTGTGCATACAGTACAAATTCAGCAAGAAACTCAGTGTTTGACCAATCTGAACACCATCTGAAACATGATATGCCTTATCTACAGAATGTCTGTGTCAGTGTCATCAAGATGGCGCCAAGTGAGTGGCAGCCAGTTACAGTAGCTCTGACTTCTTTCTTTGTTTATGTTGACTTTTTTATACTTTTAACCTCTCTCTACTGCTTTTTCGGCCTACACTAGTCGCTCCTCGCTCCTGGTCACGTCCACACTTAAATGTGAAGCTGGTGAGACTGGTGTTGTGCCTTTTTACTTTTTTGCGGACTTTTAAACTCCGTGTCAGCCAACACATTCAGCCAGCCCTCCGCTCCGGTTGTTTACACTCGGGAGCAGCTGCTGGCGCTTACTTAGCCAGGCTCGGCTAACCCCCAGGGAGAGACCGGAGATCCCCGCTGAACTTCGGAGGAGGAGAAGGGGGAGCAGCGCCTGGAGTTAAGCGCCACGAATGGAGACGATGGTACAAACCCTGCCTTCCCTCTGTTATCACAGGAAACGTGAGGTCTCTGCTGAACAAGATGGAAGAGCTGGCGGCGCTGACGAGGCTGCAGCGGGAGTACCGGGAGTGCAGCCTGATGCACTTCACAGAGACCTGGCTGAACCACCTCACCCCGGACTGACTCACTGGTGCAGCTGGACGGATTTCATCTCGTCAGAGCGGACAGGAATACAAGGGAGAGTGGTAAGAAGAAGGGCGGGGGAATTGCGCTGTTTGTGAACGACAAGTGTGTGTAACCCTGGACACATCCATGTGAATGAGCAACGATGTACCAGGGACATTGAGCTGCTGGCCGTGAGCATCCGGCCCTATTACCTGCCGAGGGAGTTTTCACATGTCATCGCAATAACGACATACATCCCTCCCTCGGCCAACGCAGATGCAGCCTGCGAGCTTCTCCACAGTGTTGTGGCACAGCTTCAGACAGAGCATCCTCAAGCCTTTCTCCTCATCACCGGGGATTTCAACCACGCTTCCCTGTCTGCCACTCTCCCCAACTTCCACCAGTACGTGAACTGCTGCACCAGGGACAATAAAACTCTGGACCTGCTGTATGCAAACACAGCAGGCGCCTACAGCTCATCACCCCTCCCCCCGCTGGGCCGCTCAGATCACAACCTGGTCCATCTGCGCCCTGTTTACACACCTACACACCTATGGTGAAGAGACAGCCCCCCCCAACAAAAGGCGTGTGAAGCAGTGGTCTGAGGAGGCCAGTGATGCACTGAGGGACTGTTTTGACACCACAGACTGGGAGGTGCTCTGTGGGCCACATGAACAGGACATCAACAGTTTAACGGACTGCATCACAGATTACATAAACTTCTGTGTAGAAACCACCGTGCCCACCAAGAGGGTACGGTGTTTCTCAAACAACAAGCCCTGGGTGACTCCTGATCTGAGAGCCTTGCTGCAGGAGAAAAGGAGGGCTTTCCAGTCAGGAGACAGAGATGAACTGAGGAGGGTGCAGAGGGATCTGAAACTTAAATGGAAGATCAAAGAGTGCAAGGCCAGCTACAGGAGGAAAATGGAGGACCACCTGCAGCAAAACAACGCGAGGGAGGTTTGGAGAGGACTCCAAGCTATCTCAGGACAGGGTAAAAACGAGAGGAGGAACCCTGAGCCTGGAGACAGAGACTGGGCCAACAAGCTAAATCTGTTCTTCAACAGATTTGATACTGGGCCCACCTCCTCCTCCCCCCTCAGCCTGAGCACAGACCAGCCCACCTCCAGCTCCCTCTGCCTGCACGCCCCCTCACCACCATCAACACCTCCACCATCTCTGGGGCTCTCACCCTCCCCCCCGCCTTCACCACCATCTCTACAGTGCTCCTCTCCTCCACCCCCTCCCTCTCCTAATCTCTTCACACCTACAGTGGATCAGGTGAGAACGCAGCTGAAGAAGATCAAAGCCAGGAAAGCCACGGGTCCTGATGGCATCAGCTCCAGACTCCTCCAGGGACTGTGCAGACCAGCTCTGTCAGGTGGTCTGCTACATCTTCAACCTGAGCCTGAGTCTGGAAAGAGTTCCTGTCCTGTGGAAGACTTCTTGTGTGGTTCCAGTCCCTAAAACTTCTTGGCGCCCCAAGGAGCTCAACCACTTCAGACCCGTGGCCTTAACGTCTCACCTGATGAAGAAAGCACTGGAGAGGATTCGTCCTCAGGCACCTCCTGCCCCCTGGTGAGCCCAAACATGGATCCCCTGCAGCAGTTTGCATACCAACCCAGCATTGGGGTGGATGATGCCTGTCATCTACCTGCTGCAGAGATCCATCCCTGTCTCACCTGGAGGACGCTGGAAACACTGTGAGGATTACCTTTTTTGATTTCTCCAGTGCTTTCACTTTGCACACAATCCACCCCTCACTGCTCAGGGTGAAGCTGGAGAGAGCGGGGGCCAGTGACCAGCTGGCTGCATGGGTCACCAACTACCTCACTGACAGACCCCAGTTTGTGAGGCTGCAGGACTGTGTGTCCGATGTGGTGGTCTGCAGCACAGGTGGTGCCCCCCCCCAGGGAACAGTCCTCTCACCTTTCCTCTTCACCCTGTACACATCAGACTTCACTTCACGTACTCCACGGACAGTGCTGCCACCTCCAGAAGTTCTCCGATGACACTGCCATTGTGTGTCAGAGGGGAACGACTGTGAAGTACAGGAAGGTCATCATGGACTTTGTCGACTGGTGTGAGCTGAATCACCTTCAAGTCAATGCCAGCAAGACAAAGGAGATGGTGATCGACTTCAGCAGGAAACCCTGACATTGACATTGCACCAGTGAACATCCAGGGACTTGACATCTAGAGAGTGAGTGAGAGACGTACAAGTTCCCTGGGTGTTCATTTAAATAACAAACTGGACTGGACTGACAACACTGACTCGCTCTACAAGAAGGGTCAGAGTCGTCTTTACATGCTGAGGAGGCTGGGATCTTTTGGTGTGTGCAGGCCACTGCTGAGGACCTTTTATGAGACTGTGGTGGCGTCTGTGGTCTCCTATGCAGTGGTCTGCTGGGGAGGGGGGTGTTCTGAGCGGGACAAGAAGAGGCTCAACAGACTGATTAAAAGAGCCAGCTCAGTCTGTGGCTGCCCCCTGGACTCCATCGAGGTGATGGGGGAGAGGAGGGCTCTGGCAAAACTGTCCACCATCATGGACAACACCTCCCACCCTCTGCATCAGACTGTGGGGGCCTTAAGCAGCTCCTTCAGCAACAGACTCAGACACCCAAGGTGTAGGAAGGAGCGCTTCCATGCAGGTCCTTCATCCCAAACACCATCAGACTGTTTAATGCTGCACTATAAACCTTTGTCATCGTAACAAACACTTCCATACCACAGTAGGACTGATGTTTACTGATGTTTCATCATTGCACTGATGTTTACTGATGTTTACTGATGTCCTAAGCCATGCACTTTATGGTCTTTTTTGCATTCCACTCATTTACTCTACTGTTCAGTCATATCTGCTACATATCCATATTCACCTGTGCAATAACACCTCACCACAGCACATCTAACTGGGTGAGGCTGTGTATATAAATACTGTTTCTGTTTCTGTTTCTTTCTTTTTTTTCTGTTATTATTATTACTATTTTCACTATTTATTGTAAATACTGTTTTTTATGTCTTGTGTGTTTTTTCTTCTACTATTTAATGTCTCTTTTACTTGTTTTTGAGCTGCTGTGACAGTGGAATTTCCCCATTGTGGGATCAATAAAAGATCTTATCTTTAAGATAAGATCTTTTCGTTAAGATTGATTGGTTTTTATATGTATGCTTAGTGACATCTCCTGAACATGTGTGTCAAATTTCAGGTTGATATCTCAAAGAGCTCAATCAATACAACGTCAGGTTGGTTAGCCATCACCAATTTGTCAGTCTCCATCAGAAGGTCCCACAGGGTTGTAGCTCATTCTCAGCTACCTTGGGAAGTATCTTCCATTTTGACCAGTGGACTTCCACCCCATGCTCATTGCAGATATTTCAGTACACTAAGCCAGCCACTTGGTTATGGCATTGGTTATGTATGTTGTTCCAGCCTGTATCTTACACCCTGCTATCATGTGCTGGCAGAGGGGAACCATTAGGTCCCTCTAGGTCCTCAGAGAGAGCCTAAAATATTCCAAAAAATATATATATTTAACCCTAGAACACTAACGTCGGGTGATTTTCACCCACGTGATTGTAGACTCTTTATAGTTTTTATAGGGTCCCCCATGATACCTTTTTGTATCAGACATTGCATAGGGGAAAACAATGTATGTATTGTTGAATTATATTTTGATGAGAAGTATTTCTTATATCGGGTAAAATATACCCAACGTTAGAGATGGTCACTAACTGATACGTTAGTGTTCTAGGGTTAAAAAGTAATCAACCCTTTTTTAAATCAATTCATAATTTGACAGTGAACGTCTAAACAAAGTGTTTCTGAGGAAATAAATCCTTCAAAAATGGCTATTGACTTTTTGCTGGACTATCAAGGATTAAATGAAAAAAGCCCCATTGTCAGATCTAAATTCTGCTCTCCCAGTATTAGTAGCTTCACCACATCTGCCATTCAGAATGCAAAGCTTAAGATTTCTACACTAACACTTCCTAATAATGCATTACCATAATTACCACAATTTCTATGTATATCAGTAGACTTTCTTTTCAGTATATCAAACAATTCAAGTTTTCCCACAAAAGTCAAGTTTTCCTCATTGTCTTCATCTTGGTTCAAGCTGTCAATATCTAGCACATCATCTCTAACTTGGGTGTGGGCGTTCATAACACCAAAGATTAGAACATAGTGATTTTTAATACTAATATCAAAAATAATCTGCGTTAGTTAGTCAAACATACCTATGTTAGAATATCTAGTTTTATAAGGAGGGATGTAAAGCCAGGAGCACAAGCGCAAGTACAAGTCATAGTTTAATAGATGTTTATTTATTTTTAGGCATACACAGAGTTCACTATTTATCTTTCTTTGCACACACTTATCTGCAATCACAGCAACTATCACTCCACCTGAATACCAGTTTGTAAACTTGTTTCTGTTAGTTACAAACATTTGAAAACACCATTGCTTTAAATTTTCCAAGGATCTCCGGGATCTCTGTTTTAGTCTCATTGAAGTATAACATATTATAATTTTTTTTACATGTTTCAATAAAGTCAGGGGTCTTTATCTTGCTTCTTATTCTATAGACATTCAGTGTAAAAATCTGTAGCCCAGGATGACCTGCTCTTCTCCCACTGAGTGCTATCTCCTCTGTCTGCACCTCATGTCTTTCCTATATGTCAGTGCCAAAACAGTTATATTCCACATCATCATATCGTATCCAATCACAAAGAGGTCATCTGGAGTGTTAATGGCGATATATCGGTAGACCTTCTTGCAAATAATTTTACCATATCTGATGAAACTGTGTTAGCACTTCTCCCTTGTAAACTTGAATAGTCTATATTACTGGTTTGTAAGGTCCTGACTGATGAAGATGTTCTTACAGGATTTATGGTTTCTCAACATTTTCAACATCATATTTTATTCCTCATCAGATCTGATTTTTTCTCCTGCTTACAAATTGGACTATGGTTGATTGGGTCTTGCTTTGCTTTCTAGCAACCCCTGGAGTTGTAACTTTCTTTTATGTTTGTGTCTGCAGCTGCAGCCATTTTAAACACCTCCATGAGGTGGTCCTCTGTCTCCTTCTGGACTCTGCTAATGTGCACGTTTTCTTTCCTCATGTACATGTAGATGCAGTACAGTTTATCTTCCTTTTACCGCTGTCACTATTGCTTGCACAGCTGCTTTAAAAGTGATTGATTAGATCTTCAGTACCAAAATCAACCAGGACTGAATTTGTTGCTGCCTTGATTGCTGCCATGATATCTGCATACATAGATTCCTCCTGCCACTCACCTCTCATATTCCTGATTATGGCATCCTCTTCTCTACTTGTCTCATATACATTACAAAAAACAACTACAGGTTGTCCTCATCCAGTTTGGTGATCCACTCTCAGCACCTACAGCGTTGGACCTTGCATGCCCAGATCTGTCCTTTGTAATCATGTGCGTCAGAGAGGAGTCCTTTAAGTTTTTTTTTACCATCAGCCTCACAGGCATTTGCTGTTACACTATCTGCCTTCGATGCCCATGCATCTCCTGTGCTCAAAGGGCCATTATCCTTATGCTTTTTTTACCTTTCAGGCACAGTCTACCCTATTTATTGTATACCGATGAGGACGCCTTTCCTTGACCATTTCCTCTTTCAAAAAGTAATAA
The DNA here is from genome assembly GCA_023238725.1 of Scortum barcoo. NCBI lineage: Eukaryota > Metazoa > Chordata > Actinopteri > Centrarchiformes > Terapontidae > Scortum > Scortum barcoo. The sequence continues at coordinate 28,998,265 of CM041536.1, read as the reverse complement.
GGCCCTCGCTCAAGCTGGAAAAAATTACTAAATTAGTATTCTTTTGTAGCAAATTCATACTCTCAAGTGATACATGTTTTAGGATTTTTCAATAGATTTTTCTGCACTTAGCTCACAGATGCATGCCAGCCACGACCATCTTATATCTCCATCATCCCTCCTTTTGAAGTATGGTCTTGCCTGTGCATTAACCTTGCAAATTGATGAAACAAACTGTTTGTTACTGTTTGGGCAGATTCCCTCCTGTCTGTGGCTCTTTCTTTCTAGAGACATCTACAAATAAAAATCATATCAGCATTAGGAAAGGATGTAGCCCTTCAGTCTGGTTGTGGATGACAGACCTTTGCAATTGCTGACAGGCAGTCATGTGATTCATCTGCCTCTGTAGGGAGGAGCATAGCTGGGTTAAGCATAGAGCAATAGGCTATAGTGACATTTGGAAGGGGCAGCAGTAGCTGAGTCCGTGAGGACTTGAACTTGGGAACCGGAGTTCAAACACATGTCATATCTTGGCATAGTTTCAGCTAAAAACATGAGAACTCTAGGATAAAATGATTATTTGGTTAAGGAGGCCAATAGAGAAGTGCACATAGTATTTTATTTGACTATATGAGTTCAAATAGTTGTTAGTCAAAGCTAGGAAATGGTTCAGTTTTTAATTGACAGCAAGAGAGAATAGTTGCCAGACCTCCTCCTCATCTGGTTATCTGGGAAGAGTTGAAATACCCACAAGTTGGAAGATACAAGTTCAGAGAAGGTTCAAGTCAGTCACACAGAGGAAATCTAACCAACAAAAGAAGCTATTTAAAATGAAAGTCTTATTTGCAAGAGATTTAGCATTAACTAGGGTCATCCTAATACAAGGTGATTTCTCAGCTGTTTTGGGGGCACGACTAAGTGGACAGCAATGAAAATAGTTCACTCCACCGGGATTGGAAGAGCTTTGTTGGGATGAGCGTCTATGGTGAGAGATGATGGTCTGTATGGGGAAAGAGCTCGGTGAAGACAGTAATGACAATTGGCACCTGTTGGGGGAGCTGGCAAGATAAGAAGTACTGTGAGCTTTCACTCTAGGAAGAGAAGAGGGCACTGAGAAACATTCAGATGGGGAAACCTGGACAGTGTGCTATATGTTAACTGCTAGCATTTGCTTTCCCATCCATTTGGGATGGACATCATTGGCCCTGAAAAGTCAGCAATTTTTTTTTGTTATGTTTAAAGATCAGTGATTTTTTTGTTTGATTTCCTTACCCTCAGTCTTGTATTGTCTTTACAGGGTGTAGCAGGTGGTCTCTACTCTCTTTGCATATAGTACCATGTCTAGACAACATCCCTTTGTTCTAGACTTTGTCTGAACTTTAGCTGACACCTGTCTTTCAACTAAATCAACTAAATCGTTTCAGACTTTGCCTTCATTTCCTCTTGTATTTCCCACTGCCTGTCTGCAAAAGGTGAAAGGTAAAAAACACATATTTTGTTACTGTATAGCCATAAAGAAAAAAAACATGTCAATAAATCATCCTACATTTATCCATAAATCTTCCATTACTTTTTGTATGAACTGTATGAAACACTGAGATGTTTCCACAGCTGTACAAAAAGCTCCTTTGTCAGTTTTTTTAATCCCTGCAGCCATCTGGTGAAAAATCTATAGCCTCCAATTCGAGTGACTCGCCAGAGTGCAGGGCCATCACACATTTGGTCCACTAATTTACATTGATTTAATCACATACAAATGACACCAGTGTGTTACAAAATTACCACATAAAACCTATACACACACCAGGCTGGTCACATAAAAGACTACCTGCCTTTTGCAGATTACTAGGACTCAGTAATACCCTGCATCATTACCATCATTGCAAACACAATTTGACTTTTTATGATATGACATGGCTATTTACAACATATGATAGAAATTGGGCTGATTGATGACAACCCCTTCCTCCTCAAAGACAGTGTATGTATGTGTAAGTAAGTATGGCCCAACAGGAAATTGTCCTCAGAGTACATTTTTGCAAGTACCTGGTATGGTAATTTTCATATTTTTCACATGCAACATTTAATTTGTTTTTAAAAGTTTCTGTTTTGTTTTCCTATTGACATCAAAACATATTTGAGTCGTATATAATATAGCTGTATTTGTATGTTTTTACATTTTTAGGCCAAGATTCCAGGCATGGGCTTTGTGAAGATTCATGCTCCCTGGCATGTTCTCTGTCGAGAGGCAGAGTTAATGAAGCTAAAGATGCCAACCAAAAAGGCAAGGCTGTCCTCGCTGTCTCTCTGTTTGGTTAAAAATATATGGAGCCACTTTTCTTTTGACACTGTTCTCTATGCATGTGTGCTATGTTTGTCCAAAACAGTCCCAAGTCCCAATTCATCTAGTGTTCAGGAGGCTCACGCTACCATCTCAATTATCTTTACATGTACAGAAGTAGTGGACTGGTGCTGGACTCATACTGTAGATGGGGTCAAAGAGTCAGAGACCTAAGAGCCACATCATATAATGTTGATACACTCTTCCATTTTTTAGGATATGGATATTAGAAATCAAACCAACTCAAGAGATAGGGAGAGTGTGAGAGAAAGAGATGGCATAGAAACAGAAAGACAGTGGTAAAACTACATCCAGACTTGTGGTAATTCTGTGAGGTGTAAACTTCAGTGTGGTGTTGCTGTAGCTTATGATGGCGAGATGAAGCTTTTTGAAGTCCTGAAGCCTTCCAGCCAAATTGTTCACAAAAAAGGTTCATTTCTCTAGGCTCCATGTGCACACAAACCCCCCCACTGGTCAAAGACAGTTAAACAGCCAGATATGTTGTACAGTGGATATAAAAAGTCTACACACCCCTGTTCAATTACCAGGTGATGTAAAAAAATGACACCAAGATAAATAATTTCACAACTTTTTCCACCTTTAATGTGACCTATAACCTGTACAACGCAATTGAAAAACAAACTGAAACCTTTACAGGGGAAAAATAAAAAATAAAAACTTAATAAAATAACCTGGTTGCATAAATATGCACACCCTTAAACTAATACTAATACTTTGTTGCAGCACCTTTGGCTTTAATTACAGCACTCAGTCTTTTTGGGTAAGAGTCTATTCAGCGTGGCACATCTTGATGTGGCAATATTTGCCCACTCTTCTTTGCAAAACTGCTCCAAATCTGACAGATTGCGAGGGCATCTCCTATGCACAGCCCTCTTCAGATCACCCCCAGACAGATGTTCGATCGGATTCAGGTCTGGACTCTGGCTGGGCCGTTCCAAAACCTCAATCTTATTCTAGTGAAGCCATTCTTTAGTTGATTTGGATGTGTGCTTTGGGTCATTGTCGTGCTGAAAGATGAAGTTCCTCTTTATCTTCAGTTTTCTAACAGAAGTCGGAAGGTTTTGTGCCAACACTGACTGGTATTTGGAACTGTTCATAATTCCCTCCACCCTGACTAAGGCCCCAGTTCCAGCTGAAGAAAAACAGCCCCAAAGCATGATGCTGCCACCACCATGCTTCACTGTAGGTATGGTGTTCTTTTGGTGATGAGCAGTGTTGTTTTTGCGCCAAATATACCTTTTGGAATTATGGCCAAAAAGTTCAACCTTAATTTCATCAGACCACAACACATTTTTTCCACACATGCATTTGGGAGATTTCAAATGTCTTTTTGCAAAATGAAGCCGGGCTTGGATGTTTTTCTTCGAGAGATAAGGCTTCCAGTCTTGCCACCCTTCCCCATAGCCCAGACATATGAAGAAGACGGGAGATTGTTGTCACATGTACTACACAGCCAGTACTTGCCAGAAATTTCTGCATCTCCTTCAATGTTGCTGTCGGCCTCTTGGCAGCCTCCCTGACCAGTTTTCTCCTCGTTTTATCATCAGCCATATTTTCTCCACTTGATGATGACTGACTGTCTTCACTGTGGTATATTTAATTCCTTGGAAAGTCTTTTGTACCCTTCTCCTGACTGATATCTTTGAACAATGAAGATCCCTCTGATGCTTTGGAAGCTCTCTGCGGACCATGGCTTGTGCTGGAAGATGTGGCTACAAAAATGTGAAGAAAAGCCTACTAGAACAGCTGAACTTTATTTGGGGATTAATCAGAGGCACTTTAAATGGTGACAGGTGTGTGCTGACTCCCATTTAACATGAGTTTGAATGTAATTGGTTAAATCCGAACACAGCCATACCCCCAGTTATAAGAGGGTGTGCACACTTGTGCAACCTCATTATCTCAGTTGTTTATTTTTACTTTAACCTCCCTAAAAGATTTCAGTTTGTTTTTCAACTGCATTGTACAGGTTATGGGTGACATTAAAGGTGGAAAAAGTTGTGAAATTATTTATCTTGGTGTCATTTTTTACATCACAAAAACCTGGCATTTGAACAGGGGTGTGTAGACTTTTTATATCCACTGTAGGTAATTTTCAATCAGTTTGTAATAACTCTCACTGTCCTGCAACAGTGCAGCCATGGGAATTACTGCCATGTAAAAGAAATCAATTCATCTTAATAAATGCATTTTATGTATCATTCATGTATTCATTCATATAAATAAAATTTCTATTTTTGT